>VXBO01007859.1:353-33299 GCA_013400135.1 Rhinoptilus africanus | reverse complement strand
CTGTGATTCTATGATTCTACTGCTTTAAAACGCAGCCAAGAAAATACCCACTCCCTATTCACCGTCTAGGCATCTTTTCACCATACAGCTTGATTCAATCTCTGTCTCCAAGGAAATGACCAAACTTTAAAAGATTGCATTTCATTGAACACAATTGCAGAACTTCTTTTGGTGTTCATGTAGCAGGGTTGGTTTCAGTTCTCACTGAAAGAAAAATGATAAGAGAGGGGAAGGGAAACCTCTCCTCTGAAGTCTGTTGAAACCCATGTCTCCAACATTCCTTTCCTACTTCCATGACCAGGCCATTCAGGTTGCTGCAGAGTACCTTACCCAACACCTCCACTTTCTATGTTTAAAGCTGAATCCTTTTGAGATGGCTGTTGCGTCACTCTCACTTGACTTCCTTCTAGCTGTTTGTAGGGATGGATTTCAAAACTGAAATCTTTCAAGTCTTTCAATATAACTGATGCAGTTAGTACCTACTGAATAAAAAAATTATTATATAGAAGACTTTCCCTGCTGAAATGAAATACTGCTTTAAAGATTAATGCTAGCCCTTCTTTACACACAATTTCTGAAATGTGGGGAGAGGACAGAAGCCTGTGGAAGCACCCTTAGACTGGCAGTTTCAAAACAAAGACTCTTTATTTTCAGCAAAGATGCATTCTGAGTATAATTGTTATTATTAACATACACTTCACCTTTTTACATTTATAATTATATTTTTAGTCAGAACTGAATTCCGAACCATACTGCAACTTAAATGCCCCCTATATAACGAGACACTCAATTCCTAGCAGTTTTCTTATTTGATTGCAATTAGCACAGACAAGGGATTGTAAACAGGAGCACTTTTAACAACAGAAGTAGGCTTTTCATAAAACACCCCCTGAGAAGTTAGTGATGTGCAATTACGCACAGGGAAAAATGTAATTTATTTGGAATAAATATGTGAGGTGTAAGATTAATCCTGTCAGAAAAAAAGATTAAGATTGTCAACTAAATTGCACCTTCCTGTGTGCTGTTACCTTGAGATTGATATTTTAAGTACAAAAAATCCCTACTCTGATGCTTGGATGACAAGAACTGAAGAATCAAGAGTGCTGTAATTACAGTCCTCAAATCTGAGAGGGGTCCTGGAACCTCGCACTTAAATTTGAAAGACCTGAGAAGATTCATGGACTCTGGACCTTTACCAGAAGGAGACATGTAAAAAGAGCTTAAATGGGACTGTCTTCATTTACACAATGTGGTAAGTCCAGAATGGGAATCTGCAACATATTTTGGGGTTCAAATCAATCAGTGTCTAAATCCTATCTCCTCTGTCCCCAAATCTTTTACCTCCCCACCAGGGCACAGCACAGGGAGGGTGAGGGACAGGGGCTGTGGTCAGACCCTGGAGCCAGCTGGAGCCATCCTTGCCCGTCTCGGGGCAGCCCCAGCCTCTCCTGACAGAGGTCACCTGGCAATAATGACGACCCCCCTTACTCTGCTGGTCCTCCTCATATGGGGTTAAGGGTCCTCAGATAGACCAAGAATAAGTAATTTTATAAAATCATCTATGTTACCAAACTATTGAGAACATGCAGACTTTTTTTTTTTTTTTCACTTTTTCGGTATCGCTTCTCTGAGATAGACATAAGAGACTCTGGACATGCAGACCATACCTAGTTTTTTGCAGTTATCTGATGGTCACAAGGGAAGGCTCAGCCAACCCATTCACCACCATCTGGGGGAAAATGAAGCGGTTCTTGACATCCCAGGAGACATTACTCAGGGCAAGAGAGACTCCTTCCCACCACCTTCTGCTCAGACTTTCCAGTGGCAGCATCAGATACAACAGGTCTGCAATACCAGTACTGCCCATTCATGCACACTGTTTGATTTAAAAGGTTGATTTTCCTGTCACTTTCTCATAGGAGAGCAAACCCTTCCTGACATACTGAATTTTTATTAATAATACCATTAGTCATAGGAATCTCGTGGGCTAGCTGCCACTGAGCAAATGCTGAATAAACATTAGCATGTCCTATTGTGCATTTTCAGGGTTTCCAACCAACCTGGCTAACTGCAAGCAATTAGTAGAAAATGCAAAATTTGAGTTGGTCAGAAAGGCTACCTTTAATCCTTGCAAAAATCTCACCATGCAATACTGTACATTTGTAAAGTTCTTAATGAGAGAAAAGAGGATATGTGTGTTGTTAACATTAAATGGAAAAGCAGAATGCATGTTTGCTTTAAATGCAATGAAAAGGCATTGCATTTCAGATTTCTTTATTAAAATATTCCAATACTGTACAGACATAAAAACTTAAGCTGAAATAAAGCCCTAGCTGTATTTCCTTTTTTAAATGAAACATAAGCTGATAGCAGAAATAAAGCTATGGGGGAAAAACTTAGTAAATATTTGACAAACCTTTTCAGAGGAATGGGAAAAGTATTCAGAGTTATATGTGCATACAAATGAATACTCAATTTTAAAATACCTTATTAAGAAAAACCTTATTGAGAAAGAAGAAAAAGAAATAGGAATGATACTTCAGGCTCTTCTATTACAGGAGAATGTAAACAAGAGAAATTCAGAAACTTTTATTTTCTACCAAAATAGACGTTTTTAAAAGGATATCTTGAAACAGCAGGATATAACACATACTGATTATCAGACTTAACTTAGCAGCCTAGCAAATACAACTTTGCCACTGCTAATAAAAGCCTATGTGCTTTGCAGTGACTTGATGCCTCGAGGTCTCAGGACTTGTTTGGGCTGGTCTTGGCCCAAGAACATGTAGTTTGTTTATCTGCGATAGCAATTTTCTATCAGTCAAGTAGATCTTGCCTAAATTTTTATTAGTTTAGGTTTAATCGATAGCAATAAGCAGCAGATACCGGAACCATAACTCTAGAACACAATGTGGTGGGGAAGAGTGCAGACACACGTGATGGCAGAAGGTCCCAAACTGCAAACTCAAATCACAGTGGTCACGTCACAGCCACTGCAGGAGGGGAGCCTTGTGAATCAGTTACAACTGGTTTCAGAGATAACAACAAGAATGGAAAACAGATTAACTGGGAATGAGTGAAAAAAGAGTATGTGAGGTTCTAGTCTTAAGGAAAAAAAAATCAAACAAGCAGACAAGAGACTGAGGAGAAAGAAAATTGAGACACGAACTTCACACTTACCCTGTGAAGACACCAGGACACTGCCATCTCTTTGTAAAGCATTTCTCCTGGTGTTCCTAGGAAAGCCTGAAACAACAGCTTTAACAGAACAACATTGGAAGGTCAAGCTTGCCTTCAGACAAAGAGAACGTGGAGAAGTTCTAGAATAGCATTTTATACTATATCACTAATGGGTTATTTTGGAATATGAATGTTAGTATTATTGCAACTGGACTTATGATAACTCTTTGTTCTATTGTGATTACACTGTTAAAGTTAGACTAACAATAATATCTCAACTTCAAAAAACAAGGTTTGTTCCTTTTTGTCCATACCAAGATTTTGAGGGTAGTAATATCAAGATGGACTTTGACAGTGAGTATATAGAATTGTGGAGAGCTGGTTTTGGAAAGTTACAGGGACTGTGAAACTGGCAGAGAAAAAAAAAAGAGCTTGAAAAAGAGCACTAAAAAGTGCTTGAAAAGAGATAATTTAGATATGGTAAATATAACTTCCACAGTTTTCCACTAAAGTGCTAGGAGAACTAATTGGAAAATATGCATAAGCATCAAAGTGATAACCAGATCTCATTCATTAAAAAGAAAAAATAATGGAAAAACTTTATCACTGTTGGGTGTGAATTTCTAGAAACAAAGGCTAGAGGTTATATAATTGACAAGGCAAACTCTTCCTATGTGAAATAATGTAGAAAGAGAAAAATTGACCAAACACAAGTGCTACTACATTTTCCCCATTTTATCAGCACTGTTGATGACTGAGCTTGGCCCACAGTATTTCAAAACCAGTTAACTATGAAATACATTGACTCACTCTATCTAGAAAAATTATTTTTAAATGGCTCTTCTATGAAGTCTGCCAAATGGACTGAATGCCAGTTTGGAACTGCAAACACATACTGATTCTTCAGTGAATCAGTGAATAATTTGGATGGAAATGCTTCAGGGACTATGGATAAAATGAGTTTTATTTAACATTCTAACCAATAAATCAAAAGAGAAAAACAGTACAATAATTTAAATGAAAAAAATGTAAACTGGTGTTTACACTCTGCCTACCAGTCAGTCTGACCTCGGTGCCTGGGAAGGTCATGGAACAGCTCATCCTCAGTGCCATGACACGGCACATGCAGGAAAACAGGGTGATCAGGCCCAGTCAGCATGGGTTCATGAAAGGCAGGTCATGCCTGTCAAACCTGATCTCCTTCTAGGATAAGGTGACCCACTTAGTGGATGAGGGGAAAGCTGTGGATGTCATCTACCTGGATTTTTGCAAAGCTTTTGACACCGTTTCCCACAGCATTCTCCTGGAGAAACTGGCTGCTCATGGCCTGGGCAGGTGTACTCTTCGCTGGGTAAAGAACTGGCTGGATGGCCATGCCCAGAGAGTGGTGGGGAATGGAGTTAAATCCAGTTGGTGTCCAGTCACAAGTGGTGTCCCCCAGGGATCGGTGCTGGGGCCGGTTCTCTTTAATATCTTTATCAATGATCTGGACGAGGGGATCGAATGCACCCTCAGTAAGTTTGCAGATGACACTAAACTAGGCGGGAGTGTTGATCTGCTGGAGGGTAGGTTGGCTCTGCAGAGGGATCTGGACAGGCTGGATCGATGGGCTGAGGCCAATGGCATGAGGTTCAACAAGGCCAAGTGCCGGGTCCTGCACTTGGGTCACAACAACCCCAAGCAGCGCTACAGGCTCGGGGCGGAGTGGCTCGAAAGCTGCCCGGCAGAAAGGGACCTGGGGGTGTTGGTGGCCAGCCGGCTGGATATGAGCCAGCAGTGTGCCCAGGGGGGCAAGAAGGCCAACAGCATCCTGGCCTGGATCAGGAATAGTGTGGTGAGCCGGACTAGGGAAGTGATCATCCCCCTGTACTCGGCACTGGTGAGGCCCCACCTCGAGTACTGCGTTCAGTTTTGGGCCCCTCACTACAGGAAGGACATTGAGGTGTTGGAGCGTGTCCAGAGGAGGGCTACGAAGCTGGTGAGGGGTCTGGAGGACAAACCTTATGAGGAACGACTGAGGGAACTGGGGTTGTTCAGCCTGGAGAAGAGGAGGCTGAGGGGAGACCTCATCACCCTCTACAACTACCTGAAAGGAGGGTGTAGAGAGATGGGGGCTGAGCTCTTCTCCCTGGTGACAAGGGATAGGACAAGAGGAAACGGGTTCAAGTTATGTCAGGGCAGGTTTAGATTGGATATCAGGAAACACTTTTTCACTGAAAGCGTTATTAAACATTGGAATAGGCTGCCCAGGGAGGGGGTGGATTCACCATCCCTGGAGGTGTTTAAGAAAAGGGTAGATGTGGTGCTTAGGGACATGGTTTAGAAGGGGTTTTTGTCAGGGCAGGTTAATGGTTGGACCTGATGATCTTAAAGGTCCCTTCCAACCTCACCCATTCTATGATTCTACTTCAATTTGAAAGGATAAGGTGGAAACAAAAGAGTACAAGAAGCTTTTCCACACCCTGTGATATTATGTAAAGATCACATATGGTCATAATCTTTGTACTTATATGGGTGATCCAAAAATTTCTGAAGTGAAGTCCCTGCAGTAGACAGTCAGTCTTTCCAGTGAAAGAGTGATGTGGCTACAAAGGCACTGGCTACCCAGTTCCACACCTCTATGTTGAGATCTTCCTCAGATTTCTTTTTATAGCCCTGGAATGCTGTTTTTAGACATAGCCTAAAGAAAAGTAGGAACTGCCAACAGTAAAATGAATCCACCTAGACAGCATTATCAAGTCCATGGAGCTGTGGACAAAGAGAGGGCAAGGCCACAGATTTGTCCCATATGGCTGCATTGGCCAATGGACTTAGGCTGCATTCTCCTTTCTTAGAGAGGACTTTTAGAATGTTTTTTATTTCATCCATTAATTTCCACAGATGCTGTCCATTTAATAGCCAGCGGAAGTGCACCAGACTGTCTCATTCATTGGTTTAAATGATAATTTTAACCTATTCTTGGTTAAACACAATTTTACACAGTTCTTTCATCCATTTCCAATGGAAAAAGAAGAGAGAAAGCTGAAATAAGAAAGAAAAACCTAAAATCTTGAAAACATTTTATTCTCCCACTTGTTTTGCTGAAACAAAATTAAACAACTGGAGGATTCACAGTGATTGGCACCAGCACATAGGACAGAAATAAGTTGGTTGAAACAGTGCACAAGAAAGATGTGCTTGGTGTTGATGAAAGTTGGAGTCAGAAAGTTAATGAAAATAATAAAGTCTTGAGACCCTGTAATTAAGAGTTAGAGTTTTTGGTTGACTGCACAGAAGGAAATTATGAAGTCTAGTAATAGGGAACAGAAATGCAGCTTGAGCTTATTACACAGAAGGTGGCACACAAGAACAACCGTCACTGGACCGTTCAGGTCCAGTAATGAGAACTGCATTGTTGACAATGGCAAAGAGCTAGTGACTGAAGATCCTGGAGCATAAAACTATAATTTCAAACCAGAAATAAACTAAAGAAAGATTTGATCCACTCATGGACTCCATATGAAACGAATAAGAAAATTAATCCTACAGATTAATTTTCACTAATTTAATTCATCCCATGCTAGCAGCATCCAAGTTATTTTTCATAATAGTTATTATCTTAACCCATTTATACCATCTTGGCATTTATTGAAAGGTGTATTTTCAAACATTTTATTCATGTCTTCATTACTCTGACAACTTAGCATAGAAACACGGTTTATCAGTGAATTAGAAGTAACTTATCTAATTTTGTATTAAAACAGACAGTAAACTGTTAATATTTCTGCTTTCATTCCCATTTCAAATTTTGAATCGACATTAGGTTTTTACTATTAATAACTGTAATAATTCAAAATCCTTCACATTAATATGTCAAACAATTCAAGTATACCTCTTGTGATCAGATGGGGTAGGGGTTAAATTAGAGATCTAGCCTAAGTAATTAACCCAATTCTTCTCTAAACAGGAAGAGAGAAATTCCTCCAGACAAATATTTACTCATCCTCAAACAAGTGGTTTTGAAAGAGTTATTATATCAACAGGCGTATTATCAACTGTATGAGGGATAATAATTAGAAGACTACCATGCCTTTTTTTTGCAGCAATTGCCAATTCCAGAAAAGTGAGTAAGAGATTAAGTATTTCTCAGCCAAAACAATCTTTATTAAAAATCATGTGACTAAAACAGATCATCCAAAAAAACCCCCTCTGTTAGCAAAGAGAAGATGCTAGAGAAGGTAAGCCCTATGAAAAAGAGGAATAATGATGTTCATTCAAATATGCTGATCCTCGAAGAATTAATCTCTGAAGGCAATATTTCTCATGTCACTGAAAACTCAATTTTAAAGTCAATAACCTTGCTTTAACACAACGTGTGTCACTGAAGAGGATAGGGTATTTGTGCTAGGAGATCTCTCATTCCAGGGCAGCACAAGAATTTTTGCAAAAGTCTAATACATAAGACTCTGCAATATGTACAATAATCACCAGCACACAAGTGCTGTATAAAGTCTTTAACCCAGGAAAGTCCTAATAGTGTTAGAGAGGTCATTCATTTACTGCCGTATAGAGTTCATCTTTTATTTGGATGGCAAACTTTCTCTTTCATCAAGGAATACATTTTTTATTCCTGAGTTAATCTCAAATTCAGACCTTCATGCCCTCTGGTCATTTTCTAAGTCATTTAGGGTTACAGGGCTATGTTTGCACAGAGATATAAACCTGCATCACAGAGGAAGACTTAAACAAGTATTTAGGAACATTAGTAATGGTTCCTGTCAGATTAAAAATATCTTGCTATAGAAGGAAGATACTGTCCTTCTGACTCAGGGCTGTGGAGAAAAAACATTACCCAGCCCAAATAAAATGCAATGACTGCCATGACTGCAAATAATCAGTATTCAACACCAACCTAAGAACACAAGGAAAAGGAATAAGAGAGATCTGTGCAGGGCTACGATCTTGTTGGGGTCATAGAGGGTCGTGCTGCCATCCAGAGGGACCTCAACAGGCTGCAGAAACAGGCTGATAGGAACCTCAAACAGTTCAGCAAAGGGAAGTTTCAAGTCTTGCACCTAGGTAGGAACAACCCCAGGCATCAATACATGCTGGAGGCTGACCCACCTGGAAAGCAGCTTTGCAAAAAAAGCCTCAGCAGTCCTGGTGGAACCAAGTTGAACATGAGATAGACACATGCCTTTGCTCCATAGAAGGCCTACGGCATCAGGGGCTGCAATAGGAATAGCAGTGCCAGCAGGTCGAGGGAGGTAATCTTTCCTCTCTGCTCAGCTCTGATGAGGTCATAATTGGAGTACTACATCCAGTTCTGGGCTCCCCAGTACAAGAGAGACATGGACATACTGGAAAGAGTCCATCAAGGAGCCAGGAAAGCAATGCAGAGTTTGAAGCATCTCTCCTATGAGGAAAGGCCGAGACAGCTGGATCTGTTTAGCCCAGAGAATAGAAGGCTCAGGAGGGTAATTTTATCAATGTATAAAAATACCTGAAGGGAGGGTGCAAAGAGGAGGGAGCCAGGCTCTTGTCAGTGGTGCCCCATGACAGGGGCAGAGGCAGTGGGCACACACAGGAACATAGGGGGTTCCCTCTGAACATCAGGAAACATTTTTTTCTGTGAGGGTGACCGAGCACTGGCACATATTGCCTAAAGAGGTAGTGGAGTCTCCGTCTTTGGAGATATTTAAAAGCCCTCTGGACACAATCCTGGGCAACTGCCTGTAGGTGGCCCTGCTAGAGCCAGTGGGGTTGGAGCAGGTGGCCCCCAGGAATGCCTTCCAACCTTCACCATTCTTGTGGTTCTGTGACATGTTAGTGCTCCTAGGGGTATTGAGAAATTGCTAGCATGTGTGCCCATCTTGGCCACACATAGAAAGTTAACATCAAATGTCATCCTCAACCACTCTGTGATTCTCTGATTCTGTTCCACTGTCCTTCACACCTGAGGCATCACCCCAGTACCCAATAACTGCAACTTTACCTCCCATGACTGTATCAAACAAAACAGGAAGACAAAAAATATTTCTTTAAATAAAGCAATAAAGGTTCATATCAGACTGTGGTACCACAGAACACAACTTGGGAAAGATAATATTGATAGTGACAACACGGAACATAGTAATATAAAGTTCCAATTAGCCAGACATAATTCTTATGTGGATGGACAGGTAGGTAGATAAGATAGGTAGATTTGCTTTAGCTGATGTTGATTGTTTTTTCAAAAGATAAAAAGGAGTCAGTGACATAAGAAAATACTTCTAGCTCTTTGTGAGTTACATTGGCTGCTTCTTTTCTTTTTTAAAAGTGAAATTACTTTTATGATTAACTTCCCCTTTATGGTTGAATTACTCGGTGAGTATGCAATTGAGCCTATTCATGCAAATGAATTTTGCAAAATTATACTCATAGCTACTAGGTAGATGAAAGTGGGGGTTTCATTTTTTAATATTTAATTTTAATATTTATAAAGTACCAAGTGAAATACAATTGAGGTTAGGCTAGATCTTACTTAAAATCCATCTTATTTCTCACAATACTTTTCTGTTGTCTATTATGAAGACATTACTGTTGTTATTTGTATTGTGAGAGTATCTAAGAACCATGTTAAAAATCTGGCACTTCATTACGCTGAGCATCATATATTTGAAAAACTTCTTTCCCTCAGAGTTTGCAATTTAGAACCTAATTTGTGGATTTACCATATGCGATCAAGATGTATCACATTGTTGCTGCTAAGAAAAGGTATATTTTTCTTATTTTTCTGATGTTTTCTTATACCCTGAAAAGGAAAGTGAGGCTTAAACCTTTCCATTAGTGAAGCAAGCAAGAAGCAATTACCCTACATCAATCCAACTTCTAAGCAGAACCAGCATTAAGTGACTCTTAGTCATGAATAATTTATAAGAGCCCTGAAACACAGAAAGATACTTGTCTTTCTCATTTTAACTCTGAGAGGACAAGAATCCCAAAATATCCCACGTTTCTAGACATTAGGTTCTGCCCATGGAGATTCCATGGAGCTCCACAGGAAAACACTCCCAATCATCTTCTCATGTCAAAATATCTTTCTGGCTACTGATGTAGGTTTTCATCCAGTTGCACTATTATCATGAACTCATATAGAGTTGTCAGTGAATCACTTTTTAAAAATCCCTGTTACCTACAGATAACACATCACATAGCAAAGTCACAATTAGCCTAAAAACATCAGCCTCTTCATTCATACCCTTTTTACAGAGGCATAATTTCTAGGCATGTATATAGTGTTTCTTGAAGTAACACAAATATTTTGAGAGACAGCTTGACAGAGGGGGCAAAGGGATGAATATTAAAGATTTGGTGCTATCAGTTTGGATACTTGAGCCCAGAAGAGCAGGTCTGAATGGTGGTTGTATCATCTGAAAAATACTAGAGGAGATTCAAGCGAGGTGAAGTGAATAGGTCTTGGCACTTCTATCAGAAGGGGCCAGTCAGGCACTTTGTGTGAGGATATGTAAAACTCCACTCTCTCATAAACAGGAACCACAACAATTATCTCCAGGCGACCTCTTTTTGGCAGATGAGTCCTCCACAGTTGTCCTGCACTGTGGCATTAAATCTGACACACTGCACAGTAGGGTGATCAAAAATGTCCTGTTTTTTCTCTTCGTTATCTCTTTAACATTATCTCCTCATTCTCTCTTTGATATCTCTCTGTTTCCCTTATATCTACTTTCAATGCTAGTATGTCTTATATGATGATTTTGTAACACAGGCAGCTTCTGGATTCATTTAGAGTCAAACCATCCATTCACACTAACCACAGAGCAGCCCTGGGACAAAAGAGACTTACTATGATGGGCTTTGCTATGATGTGAGGTTTTTGTCAACTTCCTTGATGCTACATGTCTACTTCCAGTGAAATCAGAGCTAAAACCGGTGCTTCCTTCAGATAATATGTTTATTCAGAAAATATAATTGAACACAAATTGCCATATAAATTAGTCTAGACCAATAAAAACAATGTAATGGTGAGATTCTCCATCTTACCTTCAATGCTTTAACTTTCAGCTACTTCTATATATTCCAGTTCAAGCAAACAAAATGCAAGAAGCAGGCAGTATAATTATTAATACTATGGAGTATTAGTTGCAGCAAAGGAGCTGAGCAGTCTTAATCTTCACGGTCATCTACAGCACTAATTATGTTCTCAGAATCACCAAGTTACTGTCATGTGAAATTAGCTTCATCTACACGTGTCATTATTTATTCACTGAGTGCAGCGAACAGATACAAAATCTTCCTCTTCTCACAAGCAGTGAGGAGGAGGCTTTGGCATGGGGACTGTGGAGCAAATAAAGGGCAAAAATTAATTAGCAAAATGTTTGTAGCTAAACAAAGTGCTGGAATAGTGAATTCACTGGAGAATGGCTAAGCTTGATCATCTCAAGTAGAATGTGGATTCCTTCAATGTCAGTAATCAAGAGCAGAAGAGAGACCAGTGGTCCAAGGCAATAAAAAAAATGAATAAACAATGGAAAAGAAACTGTATCTCTCCGATTTAGTCTTTGGAAGAATAGTAAAACTGAGCTTGCTTCCCACATCTATTTTTGTTCTATTATTTAGACTTAGATGGCTACTACTTAGACTTACTGGCTACTACAATATTTCGATAGGGTATTTTTAAGAAGTGGAATGTGATTTTCTTGGAAAATTCAGATTCCCTGTTCATCTATTAATGAAATCAACATATGCATCAAGTAAAACATAGGAGAAAATAAAATTGGCTATGTGCTTCTAAAAATTTTGTCATACAATTAAAATAGCAAGAAGCTGTTTGGAAAAAAATCACTCAAGTAAATCCCTGAAATGCTAGAAATACTTGGCTTGGCTGATACTCCAAACATACTTGTAATGGTCCTGAAAACAAACATCTGCATCTGAACAGTCTCATTACATGTCAGATAGATCACAGGATCTTTCTTTGAACAGATGAACTTTTTAAATTTTATTTTGTAGTTAATCACAGTAAAAGCGGGAAGCATTTAGAACTGATGAAATAACATCCCAGACAAACTGTCTTTCCTGAAGCAAAATCCTGTGAGATTCAATGATTTTGTTTTACATAAAAAGTTGTCTCATCACACTTTTGGTAGTTTATATTTCATTCTGTGAACAGTCTCCAAAGCTCATGCTGTGAGGCAGTACACATAGATAATTTCAGCAGCCCATTTACATATATTATTATATTATATGTAAATGAAGTGACAGAAACTCTTCCAGGCTGGTGTTTTCAGAGCTGTAATGTTATGGGGATGTATGGCAAAAGAAAAAAAACCACACAAAACAGCAACAGAATGTTCCCATTCAATTTCAGTGCAGGATTCAAGTGAAAACAGGATGTGAGACTACCTGTAGGATTATGTTTCACAGGACATGCTGGGTTGCAAACACTTGCTAAGTCCACGCCTGCCCAGAGCAGAAGTGCCCAACGCCCTCACCAGTACTATGTGAACAAGCTGGAGATACTCAAATGAGCATCACACAGTACTGCCATCACTGCGGTAGGTCCTGCTCCTTGTAGAGACACAACTTGGCCTGCCTGCAAAGTTTTGTTCTCCCATATTCTGGCATGTGTTTTTATGTTTCTGTTCCACTGAGATGAAGCAATTGAGCACAACTCCTTTATAATCAGGAAAAAAAAAAAAAAAAGGAAAAAAAAAGAAACTAGATTCTTCAGCCTTTTCCTTATCTTCATTGCTTTGCAACATTCTTGCACTTATTTTTTACAGTAACCCTTTAACCATTGTTATTGATGCTAATGCTGGACACTTGCAACATAAATGAGAAGGAAAGAAGTTTCTCAGAAAACACATCTTTGTAAAATACAACTTCACTATGCTTAACACCCATTTCATTTAAACTCACTGGAAGGATAAAAAAGACAGTATTTCTGGCTACATCTTTGAAAAACATTCACAGAGAAGATAACAGAATTTTCTGCGACTCCTAGCTAAAGAGAATACACAGAAAAATGCATCCCCTGGCAGATGCTGATTTACATTTCTGTCACAGCTAAAGCACAGACTAGAACTGGCTCTCTGGGGGACTTTTTTTGTTGGTTTTGTTTTGTTGGGTTTTTTAATAATAGGTACAGACTTCCTCTTCTATGTGTGAAACGAATTCAGATGTAATTTTAGTAGAAATTATGCAGAGTGTGTTAATGTCATGTAGATTGCTCAGTTTAAATCACAGAATCTTTGTATGAAATGAATGTGTTGGTTTTGTGGTGCTGAGGAGAAAAGAGTTTGATGAACATGTTCAATTCAGTATTAATAAAGAGCAGTCTGCAACTATGTCTTTTAAAGGGTAAGAAACTGCTTTCATTGCTGTACGGTATACTGTGAAAATTTATACCAATATCCTACTCCACAAGATTTCTGATTGAATAGGGCACTGTTCATTTGAATAATGCCAATCTAAACTACAAAGTTTTGCAGTTACAGCGATGTGACTATACATCAAGGAGGAACCATCCTTTGTAGACACAATCTGTACCTGGCAGGTTATGTCATTCTGGTAGGGAATTTCATTATCCTGTAGAAAGAACTCCTTTAACGGGCACAAAGATCCCCTCTATTAGAAGTGTACTAACTTCAGTGTAACTATACAAGCAGAGTTTTTATACGTAGGTAAGCTCTGAACTGGGTTCTTAAGTGATCATATCTAAAATAAGAAAACATCTAAATCAAAGAGGAGGCAGAGAGACTAATGGAAAATAATTTTACATGTTACAAAAAAAAAATTATGTGCCATTTTTAACAAAATGAAGGGACTTTTTTGTTTCAAAACACCTCTCCTGAATCCTTTTCTAGTTAATACCTTCATATTTAATACTTAGTTAACTTAGTTAATATCATACTGAAATTGTTTTCCTATGGAATAAAAGCTCCAGCACCACCTACACCTACAATTGAACCTTATTCCTTCCTATGGAAGCTAATGTCTTCTTTTGGGGTGCAGTAAAGATACTGGGAAATGTTTTCCCCCATTTTGTTCACATTTTATATATGTGACTTTGGCCTAATTATATTCTCACTTACATAGAAATAGATTAGAGAAGTACAAAATGCTAAAAGAAGAATTAACTCTTACTGTCTTCTTACATTTATTCCTTGTCATAGAGAGAATCCCTTTTCTCACTCTACAGATAACCTCCATCCTATTGCTTCATCCTCTTCAACATGAAATAGCATTTACTATGACATTTAAAATATCAGCATTTCATTTTTCCTCGATAGGTCTGCTTTACCACTTCCAGTAAGTGCACACAATTAGAGACAGATTTTCTAAGGAACAGCTTGACTGCAAAGGGAATCACAACAAGAATCTTAGTGATGGTACAAATAACCTGTAATTTTAACCTGTAAAACCACAGGCTGTGAGTTAACTGGTCTCATCAGTACCTGACTAAAATTAACTAGAATAAAAAGAATACAGTGGAGTCCCTGGGAGAGTTAGCACGTAGCAGCCCACCTGGTATCCTACTTCACCTCTTCCTTGTCTTTCCTCACCGTCAGTCTCCCCACCCCCTCCTCATGCTGCACTGGCTCAGATGCCAAGTGGGCACTTTCCTCAGCAGAGTCAGTTCAGCATAAAGTTACTCATTTTTAATAGTTATGTTCATTTTCTGACGGTAGTTAGCTGAATCAGTTTGGAGCAGCAGACAAGCATCAGAACCAGTAGAAGGAGTAGAGGAGCGACAAGGCTGGACTGCGGATTAATTAGCTCAGCTGTGAGGTACTACTTCACCCTTAAGGGCATTGTCTGCAGAATTTATTCATGGAGAGCTACTGTCATTTCAGACAAACCAGCCTCTGAAAACGCATCAGCATTGATAAACTGCTATGAATATGGAAATAAAGCAAGTTCCTTTGCTTTACTAGGCTTCTCTCAAGCCATTTCTTCTATTATTACTAGTAGAACAGTCTCTTGAATTCACAAAGGACACTGAGTTGCCTCTAGAATAATAGGATTCACAGCTGTTGAACCAGCAGAAGTGGAAGTATCAGACTAGGTCAGGCATAAATCTGCTGAAGCTTTATGTGTACACAGACAGCAGTGAAAGCAGGAGTAAGATGTGTGTGAACCTACCCAAGGAAGGGGGAACAGGCATCCCAGACAAAGCAACTGCAGTAGGAGGTAGGGAAACACTCCATACATGTACTCACTATAGGTGGGCTTTGTCTCCATAAAGGCAGATTTTAGCTCCAAATTCAGATATTTCAATTTAGGTGTTTATGAGATTGATATCCACATATGGGAAGCGTGCCTGCATTTCTATTACAGTCAGTGGCTAGTCTAGTGTATCCTAGAGTGATGTTCATCTGACCAAAGGCAGGTATGTTTGTTGGGATGAGCTAAAAAGCTCTTTAGATCCTACTAAGGAGACTTAAGCATTGTAGTGCAGGATTCAGCTGCCTAAACATCGATGCTTGCTGTCATCGGAGACCTCATCAGTTACACCCAGCATTTGATGGATGGACTGGTCAACATGGCACAAGACCTACAGCAGTGTGTTTCCTTTTGGAGTTGCAACTAGGGACCTGAAGGGACCTTACACCACCACCTAGGCATCTCTGTGTCGTGGTTTGGGCCAGGTTGGCCAATGACAAGACAGCAGATGCTCTCCCCCAGCTCTCGCTCTAAAGAGAGGAAGAAGAGAAATAAAGAGATTTGTGAGTTTAGAAAAATCTAAACTACCTTAACTAAATACTAATACTAAAATTTAAAAAGTAATGAAATAGATACAATATACATAAAATATACACAAAACCACATAAAACTGCCAGGGAGACGTCACTGGCAGGCACTGGGAAAGTTCCAGACTGGACGCAGTGACAAATGGGAACTGGAACATGCTGACCAGGACCAAAAGGCAGATGAGCTCATCAGACATCAGTCATCAAAGAAAAAGAGCCACTGAAGAAGCAGTCCATTGAAGAAGATCCAAAGAAGAAAAGCCTTTGGAAAAGAACCCTTGGAGAGGAGCCAACTTGACCCCTTTGATCCCTCAGTTTTTATACTGAGCATGGCAGATGGGATGGAATACCCAATTGGTCAGTTTGAGTCACCTCACCTGTCCACAGGTGTGACCCCGCCATGGGGAAAACAACCCTGTCAGCTGACCCTGGCTGCCACAGCAACAAGCATGAGCAAGAGCCTCTCTCACTGAACAGAAAGTTGGCTTTCTTTCACCACAAACCAGGACATGCTGTTTAGGCAACTGGGTTCTTTTCCCCTTCCCCAGCTTGAAATTTAGAATGACTCTGCCAAACTTGGGCAGTCTTATATTTTAAAGGGTATTGTGAAAAGAGGTACCAGTGGAATTAATAGTTTATAGGGTTAGGATATGTGCTAGTTGTTCATTTCTAATGATTGCTCAGTAGGAACGTCCTCAAAAAAAATAAGGCACAACAGCCACTCTAACAGACATGTTTTTCCCTTTCTTACAGCTACCTCTGCCTGGTAGGAGAATATTGAAAATTTAAAGCTGTCTTTGAGACTTGAAGCAGAGTAACAGGTCTCAAAGAAAAAAATCTTCCAGTCAATTGACAGCTTCTAACTCCTCAAGCTGGGAACAGCTGGAGAATGACAACCAGCTAGACCTTATAATAAAAGCAGTGATATCAAAGCTCGGGTTTATTCCTAAGGGAATGAAAACAACATCTAGGGACTTGAGCTAGCATATGAATTCACTCTCTTTTCACTTTTTGTACCTGATGGATAACATTGTCGTTTGAAACAAAAAGCAAAACCAGTGCATTTTAAATCATATCAAAAGATCTTCTTTAATTTGTCATTTCTGGCCAGGCAGTTGATATCATTCCCAGAAGCACTTAATCAGCAATTTGTGGAATTAATAATAAATTTAGAAATGTTTGTAAGGTTTTCAGGGATAGGATCCAATACAACTAGATTAGTATTGTGTGCAGTTCTGGGCCCCACAATTTAAGAAGGATGTGAAGGTCCTTGAATGAATCTAGAGGAGGGCAAAAAAGCTGGTGAAAGGGCTGGAAGGCAAGCTATGAAGAGCGGCTAAGGAGTTTGGTTTTGTCTAGTTTGGAGAAAAGGAGGCTGAGGGGCAACCTTATTGCTCTTTACAGCTTCCTGGGGAGGGGACATGGAGAGGGAGATGTTGTTCTCTTCTCCCTGGGGTGAGTGTCTCCAGTGACAGGACCTGTTGAAATGGCTCAAAGCTGTGTCGGAGGAGGTTCAGACTTGACATTGGGAAGTATTTCTTTACCAAAAGCATGGTCATACACTGGAGCAGGTTTCCAAGAGAGGTGATCAGATGCCCTAGGCCTGTCAGTGTTTAAGAGGCATTTGGACAATACCCTTAATTACATGCTTCATCTTTTGGTTAGGCATTTGGACTAGATGACCATTGTAGATCCCTTCCAACTGAACTATTCTATTCTATTCTATTCTATTCTATTCTATTCTATTCTATTCTATTCTATTCTATTCTATTCCATTCTATTCTATTCTATCCTGTTCTATTCTATCCTGTTCTGTTCTATCCTGTTCTGTTCTGTTCTACAGATTCATCGGCCTCACCTGGTCTTCACTGCAGTGATAACTGCCTGCAGCAGGGATCTTTAGTAGAGCAGGAGTTAGCAGTTCAGCTAATCAGCAGCAAAGTTCAAGGGAAATGGCAGGGATTAACTGACTCAACAAAGCTAGACATTTTTCAGGTAGGACACAGGAGATCCTTTCCCACATATGAACAACAATTTGGCAACAAGTTAGAATTTTTTATATTCTGTGTTGGATTTTCTCTAATCTTCTTCTGTTAGCATCCTCATTCCACTTTGTGCAAGTAAATCACACACATCCAGAGAAAGTCACATAGCCAAGTGGCTGGCCATCCACCTGTTTGCAGGAGATATCTCAGTCCCTGTTTACCCACGGCTATATCCCACTGGCAACTCATCATCACTCTAAGGCAACAACTGCTGTCAGATCACTTGCTGCCTCTCAAGTCTCCAACTGACAGGACAAAGGTGTATGGCTTTATATCAAAACACCTAGCTTTGCTATCTGTAATTTAATGCCGTATTTAAAACCACTTTTAGGTTACCTATATGATTAAAAGCAATCAAGAAGCTTGTAATACTTTTCTCTCCTCAAATTATTATTTTTAAAAGTGTTAGCATTTAAATGAATTTAACTTCAAAGCTAACATATTACTGAGGTGAATTCAGTTTTGTAACTTCAGAACTCTGCTATTGTTCCTGCTTATCTGGAACTAGTTTTCTGTAGGGTTATAGACATAATTCTTTTGGTTGCCTTGCTGCAACATGTAAAATGAATTGAAATAGGAAGTCTAAGAATGTTTCATGTTAGGGATTATATCTTGTTAAAGGAATAAGCATGTGTATGTGCCTAAACATACTTCCCTACCCACTCACAACGAAGTATCAATCTCAAAAAGTGTCACCATTTATTTACATGAGAAGGTAATGTTATGAAAGGAGTTCACATATCCATATTCTTTACTATGATTTAGTACTAATAAACAAAATGCCTACAAAAAGAATCTATACAAATAGCTGTTAAGTGCCTGAACATTTGTCATTAGCATTCTAAACTTAACAAAGTTAACAAAAATGAATTTTAGAAAATTAGAGAAGCATTAATTTAAAAGTTTGATGGTACTTCCTCTTGCTTCACATACTTGATCCCAACTCACTTCACTGTCACAAAACTGAATAAACTAAAAAAAATCATCCCATTATCACTAAAATGTGGCTCTTTGCTTACCATACTGTATTTCATCAATTCATACACAGGAATAAAACACTTTCTGAGACTGTTTCTCAAGACAGTTAAGCAACATTGGATCCCTTGCAGCCTCCAGATATGGACACAGATAACGGACTGTGATAACATACTTTAGAAATATCTCTAAATATGAGTGGTCAAACACTGGTACAAGTTGACCAGAGGACTTGTGAAGTATCCACACTTGAAGCTATTCAAAACCCCACTGATCACAACCTTAAGCAACCTGCAGATTGCAATGTAAAAGCAGGTTTACATTCAGCCTGCTTTGAATAAGGGGCCAAACCAGATGACCTCCACTGGTGTCTTCCAGGCAAAATTACTTCCTGATTCTGACATTATATTTTTGGAAAAAAGACAGAGTTGTGTTCTCCAATCCATTTTTCTTTGGCCTATTCAGTTTTTTCTTTCTGATTGTATTTACTTATAAATTTATTTATTTTCTTAACATACACTTGTTCTTTGAAACAAAGATCAGACCTATGTGCCTCTACTTCAGCATATAGGTTCCTGTCCAAGAAGTAGTTCTATGTCCAGTCTCATAATAACTGATAATTGTGCTCCAATTCCTATTGTTTCTGACTTTGAATTGTGGATCTGACCAAGTTGTTTTGACTTGCATAGCCTGCAGGAAACTCTTCTGAAACTTTCCTGAAGAAAAATGAAGAAACCAAGCAATATGCTGTAAGCAGAAACTCATACAAATAGAGGTATCCTTAAACGTCAACATTTTTTCTTGATTCCTAATTCTGATGACATATAAATTGCCCTGTAGATCACTGCATTGTTCAGGACTTCATAAACCCTGATCCTAAAGTTTAACCTAGTTTTGACCCATTGCAGTTTAACATTAAAACCTCTCTTCTGCTGCTTACTTGAGTGATAATCAGAAATAGAACATTCTCGTGTTAGTGATGACAAATGCAGGCAAGCATCTCTTATTCATTATTATGTTGCTAGTTAAAACACCTTCTTATTTTTTAACCTTATCACATAAATTGTGAGTTTCAAGTCCTTCAGTGGGGTTGATGGCCTCCTACGAACTTTGAATCATTAATTAGTTTACCTTAAAACATAGTTACAAAATGGCTAATAGATGTTTTGTGGTTCCAAAGCCACAAGAACCTTAGTAAATATGGTAATAATGACTTTACACTGTATAAACAGTCAAAAAAAAAAAAAACACAAAAAAACTTCAGTGAAGCATGGCTCATACAAGACAGGATATAATTTACTCTGACACATTTAGCAATCATTGTCGTTTGAAGAAATATTTTATCATCACCCTACAGAACAGGCAGAAGTTGAAACACTATTTCTTTTCTCTTTACTCTGATATAAACTCATGACAGACACAAGCCCATTCACAAACTGAAATTAGTTGGCTCAATTTAATCCTTTGCAATATCAAGTGTTGGATAAATTATATGCCATCTGTCATTCCTTCAGAGGTCCTTCTTGCCGTGTTATGGTTCAGGCAACACCAATATTCTCAGAATCAGTGATAGGGAATTGCTTAATCCTGGAGATTTCGGAGCTCTTACTAGGTGATTTGAGCAAAGTTATACACGAAAGAACACTACTTCAGAGGGAGAAAAAACACACACAGAAAAATAAACAAACTCCAAAATAACCTGCTAGTTTTCAGCTCTCAAAATCAGCTGCCTGTACAGGATGTTATCCATGATTGGTGTGAGGCCAATTTTGTATGTATGTTTTCAGCTAGACAAAATATGTACAAGTGTCACTGTGATTTCAGAGGAGTGCACAGGTCCTGGAAGTCCATAACTCCACCCCCAACACATGCAGAAGTTCATCACAATGCAGGCAGTGTGGCATACAGTGTGTTGGCCTGCACCCTTCTTCTGCACCTCTGAGGAGCTCTGAGATGACCACCTGCTCTGACCATCAATTTCATAAGTGTTCCTTATGATTTATTTGAGCTGTTGGTATTTTTCTAGGACTTTATCAAGTTCCTCGGATTCACCAGGCCATACCTGGGAGCAGCCAAGCTGAGCTGCTCTAGCTGCATAACCCTACATCTGTTTTCCCAGGGTTGACCGCAGCCATCATATGGGGCATTGCCCCGACCCAGGTGTAGGACCCTGCACTTGGCCTTGTTGAACCTCATGAGGTTCATGCAGGCCCACTTCTCGAGCTTGTCCAGGTCCCTCTGGATGACATCCTGTCCCTCAGGCATGTCAACTGCAGCACTCAGCTTCGTGTCATCTGCAAACTCGCTGAGGGTGCACTCGATCCCACTCTCTATGACATGGATGAAGATACTGAACAGTACTGGTCCCAATACGGACTCCTGCAGGACACCACTTGTCACCACTCTCTGTCTGGACATTGAGCCATTGACCACTACCTTCTGGATGCAGCCATCCAACCAGTTCCTCACCCACTGAACAATCCTCCCATCAATTCCATTTCTCTCCAATTTAGAGAGAAGGCTGTTGTGGAGGACTCTGTCAAAGGCCTTACAGAAGTCCAGATAGAAAAAAACGTCCCTTGAGCTCTCTGCTTTCTTCCATAGTCCACTTTTCAGTGCTCAGGTTTTCAGTCATAGCATTAAAATCCCCTTTGTTAGAGGAATGTCATGTGTTCTGTGATCTGAGAAGAGTGAATTAACATGACTTCCTGATGTACTCTCCTGGCTTGATTTCCTGCTACTGTAGGGGAGTTAACATGACCTAAGTGGTCTTCTTTTGTCCTGTATTTCTAGATGGCTTCCAGTATCCCTGGATAATTAAATGAATGGGTTTGCAGGAGTAAAGAGAGTAAAATGGGTAGAACTCAGTATTGGGTTAAGTGCAGTATTGAGTTAATTATCCAGAATTACAGAAATATTTTATGTCAGAAGAGCCTGTCCCATATAAGAAACAGGATCAGGGAAAGGCTGATCAAAAACTCTCAGAAGATGCTGCAAGTCTCTCAAAATCAAAATAGTTCATAGTTCATTGTTTGCCCTTACATTTTTGTTTTGTTTTATTTTTCTTTTATGAAAGGGAAATGTAGACAATTAATATGAAAAAAATAAAAATTGTTCTGTGTAGGGGACTACAGTGGGACCGTTGGACCCCTTGACTGAGGGTATGAATTCAGAAATTAACCTTGCAGATATTAAAGTGTATCCGTGAGAAAGGGAGTAGAGAACATCCTGGGAAGTAAAAATACTTTGAGGAACCAACTAACTGCAAAACAAGAGACTGACAAGATAAGGAGCAGCTGTGCCACTTGTGAAGATCAACCAATGATATATTGTTGAAACAATATGTAACCAATAGTCAAAAGACACATGTGTTAAGAAAAGTATATAAGAAAGTATGTGTCGCAATAAACTCTCTCTTTTTCTTCTTCTTCCTGCTTAAAGACTGTCTTTGTTGTCGCTTGTCCTTCTCAACCACGACAGTTCTGTTAGAAACCTAAGCTACCAAAACACAATTTCAACAGAAATTTTCAACTGATGTTATTTTCCGTATCGCTCTGACTTTTATTTCAACAAGGGAAATTTAATTTATGTATTAGGAAACATTTTCTCATAGTAGCAGTAGTGAAAAGTAATACCTGGGGAGGTTGTGACATACCCAGAAGTAACGGTTTCTAGTAAGAGGTTACAAAAGTAACCTGTGTAAATCAGAATAGGTGTAGGAGTTTCTGCCTTGGGGCCACAGAATGGACTAGTTCAGCCCTACTTTCTAACTATTTTCTATAGTTTTACTGGAGCTAACCAAATCAACTGTCAATGTGACAAAGTAGTAATTATCCTAGACTTAATATAGCAGAGTCCATAAAAGATGTCTGTGAAAGGCCTAAGGCTATAAGTGTTATAAGAAAATACTTATAATCTGTCATCCTCTTATAATACAATACAAAATGAATGCAGTGTTTGGGCAAATGATAGAGGACTTATGCAAACCAGAAAGTCAATAATTATCTAATTACATTAATTTGCTAGAGGTTTGGTATTTTTCCTACTAAGCTATTGTAACACTGCTTCAAAGAGGTTTTTTTCCTCCTTTTTGAGCTATTTATGTATGTTTACAATGGCACTTAGGAAATATCACACCTTGACTACCAGATCTGAGAGAGGTTAGGAAAAAGTGAAGTTTTTCACTACACTCCCTGTTCATCCCAGTTATCCTAAACTGCATTGACATAATTACACCTTAAAAAAAAAAAAAAAAAAAAAAAGTTCTATACACTAAGTAAAAGCCTATGATATTCATTAAAGGTAATGAATTCACCAGAAGCTAAATAGGGGAGGATAGGTTTCAGCAGGTAGGAGAAACAAAAAGAAGCAGCAACATTTTTCTGTTTGTACATTCCATTTTGATTTTATTTGTGGTCCACAGCTCTAACCTGCATTCTTTGACTTCGGCAGGATCCTGCTCTGTGTATAATTGTATATATAAAAAGTATAAAACTAGAAAACAGCAAGAAATTCTCCATTACTTAGAGATTTGGATTGTTGTGTGGGTTTTTTTTTTTCAATCAAACCTGGACATCTTTTTAAAAGATAGGTTTTAACCTATCAAGAAGGAATGAATCTTGATGCAAAAATCACGGTGAATACACCTGCACAGACTCTTGCAGACACTGGCCAGGGTTCTGCCTGTTATTCTATTCAACCAGCTGCAAATCATCTCCAAACTGATGGTATTGTCTTAGATTCAGCATGCAGCCAATGTATCCTTATTGTTTCCAATCAAGAACCAAATCCAAGTGCAGAGAGAGGGTGAGCTTGTTTCTGCCTGTGATCATATCTCACCTACCAGCTACAGCCTGATACAGGAGGTCAGACCATTGTGACTTTCACGCTTTGAGGGGAAAAAAGGAATAGAAGAAGGCAAAAGGGATGCAAAACAGAAGACAAAACCTTGCAAAAAAACCCCATTGCATTCAAAAGCAAGCATGTGTCTCCTCTGTCCCTATTATCCACAACATTGCATAGTCATATTTTTGTATGCCTCCCCCTGCAACAACAGAAGATAATCAAAGGTGTTGCCTCTTTAATCAGCACACAAATCCGTTTAGACATATGGGTTTGATTAAAGAAGCACTGCAGTTTAAAGACTCAATCCAGCAGGGAAACTCTGATATCTGTCATAAAAATCTGGTCAGCAAAGAAGCAAGACTGTAGTGGAGGGGGAAGAAAACTGGTATTATCAGTAACCACTCCTCATGTAGTAATTTAGTTGCTCTTGTTTACTGCAGCACAGAAAAGTTCCCCAGCTCTCCAGATCTGCATAGGAACTAATACATGAGGTGTAACCCTCCTTTCTTGCTGAATCTTCCAGCGTTTACCCATTCAGAGTCCCATTAATAATACTGTGGCTTTGTCACGTAAAGTAATTAATAATCAAACCCAAGGGCTGGAGGTGGTTTACTTGCAGTAGAAATGCTTAAGCGCGAGAAAGCTGAAATAAAGCTTTTCACATATCAAGCGCTACATAGATGCATCTCAATTTGTGACAGAATGAAGTCATTGTACTTCACTATCAGTTGCAATCCACCCTTGCCACTTTAGACAAACACTACCAAATTCCTCAAGAAACAGTTTATACACCAGCTAAGTCAAAATAAGACTTTTGCAAGACAACTGCAATGTTTGTAAAAGCAGACATTAACATAACATGAAAAAAAATCCCTCAGAAATATACCTTTAAATGTCTATAAAAAGCTATTTTTTTGGACAGATGGATAACAACAAAAAGTAAAGCAAACCTCCCATTCCACTGGATTGGAAACATAGAATATTTGTAAAGTGAATATTAATATAACGTGGTAACCTTTACCCAAGGCAGAGATTTAGGGAATAAGCAGAGTAATAATTAATCTTTTCTTAATAATTAAAGCAAAATGGGTAAAACTGATTATATTGGTAGAAGTAGTCAACTGAAAGATGTATTTCACACAAGGGCCCATTGCAAACATTGTTCATGAGAACCAGCCTTTTTCCTGCGCTTGAGGAGGGGAAAAAAAAAACAAAAACAAAAACACCTACTCAGTACTGCTGTGCAAATAGAATTCCCATGAAAAAGGCCAAAAGATTCATCCCAGCAAGTGGCCAATATAAACTGCACCTGTAAAGTATCTGTTTTGCTGTATTATATTAAAACATTGCCAACTGGTTTGAGAAACATGTTTTTAAAATACTGTGAGACGGTAGGTGGTTCCTCAATGTTACTGCTGCAGAGCAATACCTTGCTAGTTCTGTATGTTGTGTAAGTGGTTGCTCTTGGAGAAAAGCCCATTACAAACAGTGCCTGCAGAACACTCTGACGCTGGACTCTGTGTCAGGTGGGAGGCATCCAGGCTCTCATTTCCATTGAAATCAGTGGCTAAATACCTCTGTGAATGTGGTGTTTATGGTTAGTATCACTGATTGGAGCGATAGCTAGTAATTAAGCTGTGTTGTAACGCCCATGCATTCTGGCACGTGGCACAATAGGTGCTATAGACACGCTATGCATTAAAGGTTGTTTCAAGTCTAGTATTTGTGCTCGAACAAGAATTTTTGTTTTAGAACAGCATCTTAGAATCATAGAATGGAATCATAGACTACTTTGGGTTGGAAGGGACCTTTAAAGGTCATCTAGTCCAACCTCCCTTGCAATAAGCAGGGACAGCTTCAACTACATCAGGTTGCTCAGAGCCCCGTCCAGCCTGACCTTGAATGGTTCCAGTGATGCGGCATCTACCATCTCTCCGGGCAACCTGTTCCAGGTTCACCACCATCATCATAAAAAATTTCTTCCTTTTATGTAGTTTAAATCTAACATCTTTTAGTTTAAAGCCATTACCTCTTGTCCTAGCACAACTGGCCCTGCTAAAAATGTTGTCCCCATCTTTTCTCTAGGCCCCCTTTAACTACTAAAAGGCCACAAAAAGGTCTCACCAGAACTTTCTCTTTTTCAGGCTGAATGATCCCAACTCTCTCAACTGGTCTTCATAGGAGAAGTGTTCCAACCCTCTGATCATTTATGTGGACTATCTTGATTTAAATTTTCACAGTTTTATCCTTCACACATTGTCCCTCATGTTAACTATAAAAAATGAGAGTTTGAATACATCCATATTGAACTTGGGGCCTTTGTACTTTGGTCAGATATTTAAAACCCTCTATTTTGAAGTTGCTACTTGGGTTTCTATAAGCTGTATTCAAATGTCCCCTGAACTCTCTCCCTTGTACTTTGAATAAATGAACTAGAATGTAGTGTTACACTGTGCTATAGGCTCAACTCTTTGTAAATAAAGTTAAAGACTTTGCACGTATCTTCAGAAATTGCATATTTCAGCAAATACTTGACACAAAGGTCAGTCTGGAAAGCAATGCCTATTTGTAGCACAGTGTGCCAAATTTTCAAACAATCATATTTGCAAACTATGGGTTTTCAGGCTTTTTAAGCAAACTCTGTGCTACCAGTAGTGAGTGTCTAATCCAGGGTCAGCAAGTGTTCTGAACACGTAACTGCTTTTATGCAAGAATCTACATATTCCTGGAGGATAGTCTGCAGGTGTGAAAAGATCTATCTACTTGTTTTTCAGTTTAGTAGTGGTGATGCCTTAGAGTTTTCATGCAGTGGGTTTTATTAAAAAATCCATAAAACACAGACAGCTTATGAAAACTTTTGTATTCATTCAATATTCTGCATGCACAATCATGCCCTTTGCAATGCTGCTTTTACAAAGAAGAGAGGTCTACAAATAGAAAAGAAAATGGGCATAATCTACAAGAATCTTTTTTTCTTCAGAGACTTTTTTGTTAGTATAATGACTGTCTATTTCACTTCTTTTTTTGAGCTCTTTCTCGCCAAGCAGCCTGTATTTCCTTATCTAGTGCAGACTCCTATTTGTGGGAAAATAAAATAACTCCTTCAACTTCAGTTGTGAGCAAGGCTCCATTACCACAATTACACACAGGTGTATTTATATGTCTGCATAAGTATTTGAAGGAAAATTGCAAAATGCAGTCACTCTCCTTTTTGCCATATCATTATCCTAAAAGGTGATAATTAAAATTATTTCAAAGTCCATATTTAAATAACATTTTGATTTATTATGGACTGTTCATTATTGCCATATTTTGAAATTTCTCTCATTAGCCTTGTATTCCACAAGCAAATTAGTATGACTGAATTATCGCTAATAACTCTAAATAGAAATAATTTTCATAATCCCTTCACTGGATGTTTCAAATTGTACAAATCTCTTTTTTTTATTTCACTGTCTGAACTATTCCATCTTTCAGGCTTAATGTAATTATACACCTTCTTTCAGAATAAAACACACACAGCTTGCTGAAGAAAAACATTTTCTGATTAAAATGGTAAAGGAGGTAGCATTCAATAATACAAAACATCAAAGATCAAGCATTACAGTCAAAGTGCAGGAACTCTGTCTTAGCTCTCCAGATCAATGTGATCGCTACAGATGTTTTCATTCTTCTGCTTCTTGTAAATGTTTCAAGAATGCTTCAGTTTTAGCTATTGCAAATAATAATCCTTGTGAGAAAAATCTTTTTTCAACTGATTTTTTCAAAAAGTGTTCAATTCAACAGCTTTAAGATCACAGCCAAGGTACACCAATGCTTCCCTAACTAGATCGCGTCTATGGCAGACCCATCTCACAGATACATGCTGTGTTCGCACTGTCTACAGACTGTATTGCAAGGAATCAACTACGGAGAAAACCCCAAGTGCTTTTGTTTCCTTAGAGTGATTCTATTGCACTGCCCATTGGTGGGAAAGAGAGGGAAGCTGAGAACAGTCTGGTCTCCCTTCTGGCACATTTATTCAATTTGGTGGCTGAAAACACGTAGAGAGTCTGAGAAGAGAAGGACTGCTGAGAAATATGAAGTCCTCATCTTTTTTTCTAGTACATACGAGTGGTAAGCCACTCAAAATACAACAGAAGTTAAAAAGTCAAACCCTTTATGATCAGGAACTCTTCCAGTTGAGGGTGCAGGAAGCCTTTATGACTTGTCTCTTAGAGAACGAGTATGAAAGATTGTCCCGTGGAGCAATGTCTTCAAAGCCCCTTATTCCATAACATTTATGTCATGCCCAGGTCCCACACTATAAAATACAACCTCATTAACCACTAACACCCTTCCTACCTTTTATTATAATGCACAGATATCATTCCCTTAATCCACAGACCACCCCTATGGAATGTCTGTCAAATGTCCATAAACAACCATAAATATCCACAAAAGTCCAGAAAATGTCCACTGAGTTCATTCAGCCCATTACCCTGTTCTCCATCTGGCATGGCAGTCACACAGGACAGGAGATATGGTGTGTTGTGTGGAGTTACTGGGCATCAAAGCCATCTCAGGTGAGGCCACTGCTGCACTTGCACCACTTCTTATAAGACTTGTTCTCCATTGATTCAGGTGGTTCCTGCTATAGCAATTCCTGTAACATGCAACTCACATCATGGGTTACAACAATTTGAAGGTATACCCATTACAATCTCCACCCCTGGTCCCTTTGGGCCAGGTTGTAGGATTTAACATTCTAATGAACTGTTCCTCTTGCTCCTAGCCTGGCTACCAAAAAGGGGTTCCTGCTATAGTAATTCCCATAACTTGCAACTCAAATCCTGGGTTTTTCTCTACTTCCTCCCCTCGAGTGGTGCAGGGAGACGGGGAATGAGGGCTGTGGTCAGTTCATCACACATTGTTTCTGCCACTCCTTCCTCCTCAGAGGGAGGACTCCTCACATTCTTCCCCTGCTCCAGCATGTGATCCCTCCCATGAGAGACAGTTCTCCATGAACTTCTCCTATGTAAGTCCTTCCCATGGTCTGCAGTTCCTCACAAACTACTCCAGCATGGGTTCTTTCCACAGGGTGCAGTCAGTCTTTTGGTCATCCATCATTAAATTCATGGGTTGCAGAGGGACAGCCTGCTTCACCATGGTCTTCACCACAGGCTGCAAGGGAATATCTGCTCTGGCAGGCAGGTGTTCAGCCAGCTCAGAAAAGGGCTCCATCACATGTAACAGTGACTTGGGAAGACAAAACACTGTAATTCAGAATGTCCTCCCTTTCCTTCTTCTTCCCCCAGCTTTATATACTGAGCATGATGTCATATGGCATGGAATATACCTTTGGGTCAGTTGAGGTCAGCTGTCCCACCTGTGTCTTCTTCCAACTTTTTGTGCACTCCCAGCCTACTCTCTGGTGGGGTGGGTGAGGAGCAGAAAAGGCCTTGACTGCTTAGTAACAACCACAAACATCAATGTTTTACCAATACTATTTTCATCCCAAATCCAAACCATAACACTACAACAGCTGCTAGTAAGAAAGTCAGCTCTATCCCAGCTGAAAACGTAACACCTGGCTTCCTGACTTGTGGAAAGTTCAGGAAGGTTGGGGCAAAAAACCAAAAGAAATTACATCTCCAGAGCCATTGTTTCTGGAAATATTATGAGTTATCAGCATATGTGGAGTTTGGCTGGAGCAGGTTTCTGGGCAGGTCTGTCAGGGCAGTTTATCTTTCTGATCATGCCTTACAGGCTGACTAGAACCCCCAACGGGCAACTGAACAGGAATATTGCAAGCTGCCGTGGCCCAGTGGTAGCTTTGTTAAAAAATAATTAATTTAAACCTTCTCGCCAATTGTAGTGATCTTTCCTATTACAAGATCTTCACTTCACTGTAGTTCATAAACAGTTAAACATCTGTAATTATCTGGGGAATATTTCCATTTGCCACCTATAAATTGCTTAGTATCGACAAATCATTATAACTAATAGATAGATTAAAAACCAAGAATCCCACATTTCCAATGTTTGCTTTCTTTGTGGCTTTTTAATTACATTTAGAATATAGTTCCAAGGGCTGGTGAGAGACCGTAAACAACAATCATCATTAAACCTTGACAATCTTGCACCTAAATGGAAGCAACCCCTTGGGCAAAAAAATACACCAACACCAACAAATCACATCCAAGAAAAGTGCCTGCTAGTTATGAGACTACAAAGCAGGAAGGCGAAACCCTTGACAAAAGATACAGAAAACTACACAGCAAGGAAGTAATTTGGCAAAAAGGAGTTTAAGCCAAAAGCGATCAGTTTTTTGCAGGAGTGAGATGGAGTTAGAAATGCCAAAAAGAAACCACACACAGAGATATAAAGATCCTGCACTCCATAACTGTGACAAAAGTTCAAAGAGCTCTTGGTGGGGAGAAGAGACTAGAGAATGATGTGTAAATTTTTTAATGTCTAGTGTATATATGTGCATTATCTTTTGTACCATCCGTCTACAGACAAGGATATTTGGATTAGAAAGCATTTTTTGGCTCTATATTTGTTTAAGCTTCAGTTTTATTTATCCCTGCAGGCTTAAATAATACAACACTCTTTTGAGCTTCAGCAGCTCAAAAATTTTAAACCCTTGGAAAGGTTATGCTAAAGCTAGAGAAGAAGGTATTCCTGAGCAGAAATCCCAAACCCAAAGAAAGGTCCGGGCCCTTAACTCTCATTAATAAAAAAAAAAATTTAAAAAACCAAAAAAGATGGATGGAAGCAAGATAAAAAAACTCATTGACTCATTGGTCAGTAGAGGAAGAGAACTGACCTGATCCAGGACATCATCCCATAGGATAAGTATGGCTATATGTTTAAATATGCCATTATCCCTGTCTTCCTTCCCCACCAAACCCCAACAGTTCATAAACCTGAGAAACCCATTGCAAAAGAATGCTTTGAAGGCTAAAAGTTTACACGAGCACGAAGGGGGAAAAAAAAAGGAACCAAAAATCCCCAACCACACAACAAACAGCTCAAGCTTACTAAACACCAAGAAGCAAAATCCAGTGAACTCAAACAGCTGGAGCTTTGTTCTTGAGGCATCCACCAATGGTTACCATTGTAAACAAAATGCTTCACTATCTGGACCTTTGGTTTTACCTGAGCTCACTGTAGGTATGTCCTTACATCTCCTCATGGAGCTCAGTACCACCACTGAGGTGACCACTCTCTCCCTGACCAGCTGATGGTCCCCACCAGCACACTAACCTGTGCTTAGTACAGAAAATTTCTGTTTCATCAGCATCCTCCCACCTCCTTCCTACAGTGCTCCCTGTTGTAGTCTGAAACAATCAAGCAGCCAAAGAAGCTACAGAAGTGCTGTTGCCGTGGCTCTGCCCTGGGACTTGGCAGCAGGGGGGAGCCAAAACTGAAGTCAGTGCGGTCCCATGCAAGTGATCCGTAAATGAGAAGCAGCAGCTTACAGTGAAGTGGTCTAAGGGTTCAGCTGCTTCTGCAAACCCAGTTTCCAGCACAGCTGAGCACAGCTTTTGCCGTTCACAATGGCTGAGCTAATATTGATAGCTAGTCTAAAACTAGCTCTGAGGAGCTTTTCTCTTACTGTAAATAGGCCTTTTTCAGCTTCTCCATGACTCAATTACCCATTGGCAGAGGCAACTGGAAATAATGAGTTGAGACTGGTTTTTTACCTCAAGGGTACTGTGGAGATAAACATATTGAGGATAACGGGGTGTGTGCTCAGACACTGGATCAGTAGAGACCAAGCTAATGTCGTCTTCATTTGCTTTCCATTGCTTTCTTATACCACCTTCTTATTTTGATAAAGCTTTGTTCTACAAATCTATTCTTTCATATACCTTCATTACTGGATTTGTTTTGATATGTGAATATATTACAGAAATTAAACAGTCAATACCAAACAGTAAAAGCCAAGCTTCCACAAGTTCCTCTGCCTCTGCCCCACCTCCTTCCAAGACAACTGCCTTCTGGCTTTGGCATTAAATTAGGATTTTAGAAAAGAGGGCGAAGAAGCGAGTTTCTCTCTTTTTCTTCTTTTTATTGCCTACTGAGCCCAAATGCCACTTGTGAAGATTAGAACGCTTAAAAAAAATTCAATTTACCAACGCAAACACACTCAAATTTTTGCTCCAAGTCTCAATATCGATGCATGGCTGAGAATGAAAAATGAACAGTATAAGAGGCTTTTCAATTATACATAACAGATAACCAAACACTGTTTATGGAAAATGTGTTTAGTTGGAATAATATGCAGGTAGATACAAACTAGATTGAGAACAAAATGCAAGTCTTGATTTTCTGTCACACTAAACTAATGAAGCATTCAATAAAAGCATGTTCTAGACTAATTAATAGCCAAAAGAAAAAAAACTACAAATGCCTGAAGAAACATTCTTTTCCTTCAGTTTCTATCATGAAACTAAAACAAAAGCTGAATATTAATGTCTTGAAAGAGAAAAAGCAATAGACAAAGCTGTTACATTGGTTATCTCTGTTCTTTGCATGTCAAAAATGGTAAGTAGGTTCTTTTAGACAGTAATGATTTCACACTAAACAGAATATGAAAAGTACACAAACAGCACTTTAAAAAAATCACCTGATTCTTAAAGCTAGAAATGAAATGTAAGAACAAAAATATGTCAATTAAAAAAACTCCCCATAATCCAAGGAGAAATTGTTAGCAACGTGTTACATCACTTCGACATGCACAAGTCTATGGGCCTGGATGGGGGTTCCACCCAAGGGTACTGAAGGAGCTGGTGGAAATGCTCACCAAACCACTTTCCATCACTTATCAGCAGCCCTGGTAAACCAGGGAGGTCCCGGTTGATTGGAGGTTAGCAAATGGAATGCCCATTCACAAGAAGAGCCAGAATGAGGATCCGGGGAACGACAGACCTGTCAGTCTGTCCTTGGTGCTGGGGAAGGTTATAGAGTAGATCATCCTGAGTGCCATTATGCCACACCTGCAAGACAACCAGGTGATCAGGCGCAGTCAGCATGGGTTTATGAAAGGCAGGTCCTGCTTGACTAACCTGATCTCCTTCTATGATAAGGTGACCCACTTAGTAGATGAGGGAAAGGCTGTGGATGTTGTTTACTTGGACTTTAGTAAAGCATTTGACCCCATTTCACACACAATTCTC
>VXBO01007858.1:687462-719754 GCA_013400135.1 Rhinoptilus africanus | reverse complement strand
AATTTACCTAGTAAAAGATTTATGATGGGAGATATTTTTAAGTTCCCTTCAGATTTTATTTTTGTTTTTTAGAAAGTTTTAATCTTGTGGAAAACTTGTATTTTATCAGTCTACTAAAATGGGTGTGTTTTGCATAACTGCACAGCATTCTTCTGATGTACTGACTTGGTGGTCACCTTGAGTTTTTTGTCTTCATCTCAGGAGATACTGTTTAGCTGTTTGTTGAGTATTACCGATCAAGTTTTACTTCCATCTCTTTCTTTGATGGACTGCAATGCATGCATGTCTGAGGAATTATGGGGAATGTTCAAAACTTTTCCATACCAGTACCGGTGAGTAGAATAACTTGTTTCCATTCTTTGGAAGTGGTCTTTTGAATTGTCATTACTAAAAATAGTTTTGCTTTATAATCTTTCAAGGTACCGTCTTTATGGGCAATGGAAGAACGAAACATACAATAGTCACCCGCTTCTAGTGAAAGTTAAAGCTCAAACCATAGACCGAGCCAAATACATCATGAAGTAAGTTGTCTAATTCTGTAAATAATCATCAGCTGGGGTACAATTAATGTATTGCATGTCACCAACTGAAGAAAAATAACTTGCCAAATACATTCCTTTTCTAATGACTCAGTAATTTCACTGATAGTCCTCGTTCATGAAGTATTTAATGTACTGTGATTAAAAACTGTCAAATAAGTAAGGATACAGACAAATTTGTCATCAACAAGGGTGTTTCATCTGTGAAAAATATCTCCTTAAATTATTTAAAACCTTTTCCATGGCTATGCTGTTGTTTGATATATTTCTTTACTTATGGAAATGTCAGGGTGCAACATGTTATCTCTAGGTGTGGAAACTCTTTAATCTGAAGAGTCTGAAAAATCTCGTCACAGTTTCTGTTGCTGTAGGTTTGCAAGTAGGGCAGTAAGTTGAATTGAATGGAATGATTCATTCTCATCTTCAAGCAGGCTCACAACTATTTCAGATTTACCTCAGATTTAACATCTCTGACATCATTGTCGGGGATTTGGGTTCTCCGTTTGTTGTTGCCAAAAGCAAATGCTACTGTTTTATAATACGGGTAATTAGAATCTTTCGACATAGGCAAGACAGAATAATTGTTACTGGGTAAAAGACTTTGGACTTGCAGCTGTGAAGGCTAGAAACAATGATCTTGATTCTCTTCTGACTTAGTGCATAGCTAGCATAGACTGTAAAACTTTACATCTCTTCTCTGGATTGTACAGTGGATTTCAGATCCGCAGATGAGCCACAGCACTGTCAGTTTTTGAGATTGTGAGGTGTGCAATTTACTCTTGTGTATGGACTTCAGGTTTCATGTTAGGCTCATATCTTCAGTAGGGAATGCTGTGGAAGTGTAATACAATGAAATGAACATTGTTTTTCAATGAACAGAATGCAACAAATGCAGAATGACTGCTCTGTGGCTAAATTGAATTTGCATGAGTGATTAACAGCATCACATGCTGGGTTTAGATGTGGTATAGGTCCCACTGACAAATTCCAAATTCAAAGTGCTCCAAGTTGAAACTAGAATAGAGTCCACAGTAATGTAGGGACAACTGGTTTGTTTGTACTCTCTGCAGATACAGGTTTATAAATTTCAGATTCACAGAAGAGTAATGTTTCTGTGCTTAGATTTCTTAAAAATGTATCTGCTAGTAAGAATTTAATCTCTGCAACTAATAAAGGTGTTTCTTCTCTGGAACTAACCTGCTCTTCTACTATTCTTTTAGCTTGTCTATTACAATAAAACATGTTCTCTTTTACAATAAAACATGTTCTCTTTTACAGACGTTTAACTAAGGAAAATGTGAAACCCTCTGGAAGACAAATTGGGAAGCTCAGCCACAGCAATCCTACAATTTTATTTGATTATGTATGTAGTTACGTATATTTGAATACCATTTCATCCTAACAACAAGAAGGGACCTGTTGTCTTATTTGGAGGGCAGTTCTAATTGCATTATTTTTACTTGTGATGCAATTTTAAAATATGGTAATTTGCGGTCTGAGTTACTAACTATGACAGTAGCTCTTGAATAACTACAACTGCACAGAAAATCACATCAATTTATTTATAGGAGTAAAGTGTTTAATTTGAGATAGCCGAGGTGGGTCTCAGAGGTACAGGGATGTGCTGATCGGGCTATGCAGAATGCAAATTCGGGTTAGGTTGCTCTAGGTGGTTGTATGTGTTTGTGATGAAGATATATCAGGGTCATTAGAAGAAAACATAATGTTTCAAAGTCTGAAATGCACCTATGAAGTTGAGGAGGATTTTTAAGATTACTTGGTGCTACAGAATGTTTGAGAGGTCTGAAAGTGTGTTGATGGACCTCCAAATGTGACTTGTGATTATTGATCTACAAGTCTTTAGATTTTACTTGAAGACATTAATACTGCAATACACACACACACATGTATCGTGTACCAAAGAGAATATTCTAAAATTCAATTAATATAGTTTACTTACATTCTTTTGTGACCTAGAGTAATTTTTTAATAGTCTTTTATTACTATAAGTAGCAACAGAAACTGTAACTGGTTTAGGATTCTTAAGAAATCTTAGGAAAAAGAGTTAAATGTTTCTGCAATTTTATTTTCTGATAATTGAGAAGAGAAATAATTACACAGAATTGTTCTTACATGTTGGAGATGTGTTTCACTGATATCTCTAAGGTACTAGATAAAGTCATGAGATTACCTACTACTTTGGAAGTGGTTTAAGACCTTCTGAAAAATTAGTTCCAAAGGAAGTTTTGTCTAGACAAACAAGGTTAAAATGGTTTAGATTTATTATGTGAAAGATAAGGAATACTGTTCCCATTCAGCTCAATGTCTTTTGTCACTTTCAGATTTTATCACAAATACAAAAATACGATAACTTAATAACTCCAGTTGTTGATTCGCTGAAATACCTCACTTCACTGAACTACGATGTCTTGGCATGTATCCTTTTATGTAAATCAGTATGTCTACTTACTGATAAAGTTGCAGTTGTAGCCAGATTAAATTCTATTGTCTGTGAGTAAATTTAATCTTCTGCTGTTTTCTATTCTTGCTGCCTTTGCTGGAAATTTTAGTGACACTTGGAAATAATTTGCACTCTTAGTGGTTCTGTAACGACTCTCTAGTCATTCTGTTCATTTTCTGTATTCGTTCTTTCACACTATGAAAATTATACTTTATTTTTAAGCGTACTTTTTACTACTTTTACTTTGTTCTTGAAGGCACAGTGGTCCTGTAAATAGTGAGGTAAATACTGCTTTTTAAATTACCATTTTTTTAATACCATAACTGTTAGTGGATTCCCAATATCATGCTTGCTATAATTCCGTATCATGTTCATATATAACAAATTGTGGAGCTGGAAAAATGAGTCTGTGTAACTTTTGTTTTTACAAATTGAGGGAAAATACTCTCTTTAACACAACTAAAGACTGTATCATTGAAGCTCTGGCAAACCCCGAGAAGGAGAGAATGAAGCACGATGACACTACAATCTCGAGCTGGCTGCAGAGTTAGTATTCTTGTTTTACTTACTATATTAAGGTTTAAAATACTTCACCTCCCCTATGACCTATGATCAATATTTATCTTGGATCTACCAGTTGATTTTTTTTTTAAACAAAAAAGAGAGCTGGCAAGTTTAATCAATAGGAAAATATTTTTGTCTTTGTATTATAAAAATATATATATTGCTAACATTCCACATGTACTTTGTTAATACTTGAGTCATTAAGTATCTCGTGAGGTGCAGTCACACCTGTTTCTACTTGCTTTAGGTCTGGCTAGCTTTTGTGGTGCAGTTTTCCGAAAATACCCAATTGAACTTGCTGGTCTACTTCAATATGTAGCCAACCAACTGAAAGCTGGGAAAAGGCAAGTCTTGTACAACTGCTCTTTATAAACTCAATTTTAATTATGTATTATTTGGATGTTTGCTGATACATGGGCGCTTGATGTAGTAGCTACTCTAGTAGTGGTAAAACTCTAGTCATAATACCAGGAAGGTTAAGCAATTTAAAGCAGAAAGAATAATATCCTCTTTACTACGTTATTTTTCCTCTCATTGTCTAACTGACACATTATTTTTCAAGTACTTATTTTTTCATCTGTAGCTTACTTCAGTACTGTTTTCTTAACAGCCAACCAGACAGGGCAAAACCCTTGCTGGTCTGGAATATTTTCATAGAAATTATTGTATGTTATTTAAAAACCAAATACCTCTGATATGAAATGGTGTGACTGTTACAGTTTTAGGTTTTTTCTTTCTCATGATCTCTTTTTGGCAGGGATGGCTCTTAACATTTTACTATTTTGAACACTTTGTCCAATTTAATTAATGGCAGTTAAATATGTCACTTAATTATAACTCAAAAGTTTTTCAAACAAGGTTTGCAGTTTGAAATTTCCTCTTGTCCTTCCATCATCATCACTTAGTAGTATTGTTTCATTTATTTATTTAATTTTAATGTGTTATTTTTATTACATAGGTGAGTATCAACTTTTTTCTATTACGAATCTCCATATGCTTACTGAAAGACAGCTTACCAGTGGAGATAACGCAGCATGTTATTTTAGGGCTAGCTTTTTCCCTTCCCTGCAATGTAGACACTCAGTCTCATGTGCTCCCCTGCCCCCAATTTGTTTTATATTCTGATGATGATACAATCACATTGAGCTACAGAGGAAGGGTAAGTAATACTTCTTGTCTTTCTCCAGAATTAAGTATTAAAAGAATAAGTATTTGGGGAAAACAAATCTTTCTAATATTCAGTCTAGTATTGGCAATGTAGAAATAAAATGGTTTTACCACTTTGACCAGTTCCATAGGACTGGTGTGTTCAAGTGTTTGAACTGGAGTATATGCTGGTTCCTAGACAGAAAACATACTTATGGTTGGAAAAGCAAACAAAAGTACAAACAATATAAATTATTTAAATATAAAACTTTGTTTTGGAGGCCATGGGTCAACACTTTTTATAAGTGGGTCACAGATTTCAGAAGTTACTGGAAAATATTGCTGGTTTAAATAATAATGGTACAATTGACTATTCTTCCATTGGGGAAAAGTCATTGTCCTTACAGAACTCAGAGCCAGAAGTAAAGCCTGGTCTCTGGACAGGATGATTATTGGAGTGTTTTGTATAGTCTATGTTTTAAGTAAAAAATACTTTCTATGTTCCAAATACCCTCTTGAAACTAATTTTGCTAGTAAATTTCTAAGGCTGTGTAGTGTTCCAGAAGGTTTTAATAAAGCTTAAAATATGTGCATGAAATAACTATAGATACATTAAGAAACATGAAAAACAACAGAAGGGAGCAACAAACTTTGATTAATTTGTTGATATTCAATAGCACTACACTTATTTTCAAAAACAGTGAAATTGTTCTGAAGGAGTTCTGAAATCTAGCTCTTGAATGCTTGCGTTGCTTTTAAGTACTAATGTTTTACTTGCAGTAAATAAATTCTTGTGTGCTCACCATACTAGTTTTCAGTCTTCAAAAAGGAATTAAAATGTTACTTGTTTTAATGTGTGTCATAGTGTTGCTTTGTACTGTGTATTGAATGTCATAGCTTCAATTTCTTAAACAAATTTTCTTGTTTTTACTCCACTTTTCTGTTTTCTGTGCAGCTTTGATTTGCTTATTTTAAAAGAGGTAGTGCAGAAAATGGCAGGGATAGAAATTACAGAAGAAATGACAATGGAACAATTAGAAGCCATGACTGGTGGAGAACAACTAAAAGCTGAGGTGTGTTTGTGTTAAATTTACTTAATAGTATCTATTGCTTATTAATGGTGGTTCTAAAGACTGATGCATGAACTGGCAGCATAGCTGAGAAGGATGTTACTGCTTTCATCAGAGAGCTTCCTGCTGTGTTGGGCTTACAAGTGTTGCAGACAGGCAGCCAAGACAATGTATACATGAGCCTTAATTGTTGTGCTTCACAGCACCTCATATTAACGAAAGCAGCCTTCATTACTCGTTGTTGTGTGAGAGACCTGTGAATTACAGCAGCCAGTGAGCTTGTACATTGTGCAGTCCTGCTGCTTTGGCCCTGCTTTGGGGGCAGCAGCTCCCTCTTGAGTGGAGTAACGTCTTAAACCATTTTAACAGTTAAAACTGTTGCAGCCTTGGTGTCTAAGAGCTTGTTGAGTAACCTAGACTCAACTCCTCAGGGAGACTAATTAATAGCATGCAAGACTAGTTTGTTTCTGATTCTTTTATATGTACATTGCAGTACAGGATCCAGAGAGAGTGTTTATTGACAGACAGGAAACTACTGATGTTAATTCATCAGTATTTCTGCAGTCATGGTTTCCATTTGTGATGCACTATTTACAAACTTTGGCAACTTCTTCTGTACTACACAGGGTGGATACTTTGGCCAAATCAGGAATACAAAGAAATCTTCTCAGAGATTGAAAGATGCGTTGCTGGACCATGATCTTGCCCTTCCGCTCTGCCTGCTTATGGCTCAACAGAGAAATGGTGTGATCTTTCAAGAGGGAGGGGAAAAACATCTGAAGCTGGTGGGAAAACTGTATGATCAGGCAAGTAAAACCAGTTGTGTTTATAAGACCCCCTCCTTTTCTTTTGTAACTTCTAGTGTATCCACACAATATATAGCAATTCAGCACATAAATAAGGATAGATTAGAATTTATCACAGTAAATACAAATATATAAGAATTTTCAAAATTAGTTGCAGTGATTTCATTACAATATATGGGTGTATTAAATATACATTGTATTGACAAGTGACTTCTGAGTGAAAGATTAAAACATCCTTTGTCATAGAAAATGAAGTTCTTGTTTCTTAAATTAGCTGTTATGTTTGTCTGATCTTACTTTGTTAGAAGAATTTCCCTCTAACAAAGCAGCAGCCTGAATTCTTTTGCTGCCTTAGGCAATAGGAGCTAGTTCCATTTCTTTCTGATATAACGGAATGCTTTTACAGTTCTGCTGGCTTTTGTAGGACTTGCTGTACTATGTGTTGAAAACTTTTTTAAAAAGAAAAAAAAGCTTTAAAGCTCTCTCTAACTTCACTTTTAAAGAAAATAATAATTTTTGCTAATTTTGTATTTTTCACATGTAGTGCCATGACACCCTGGTACAATTTGGTGGATTTTTAGCATCCAATCTAAGCACAGAGGATTACATTAAGCGAGTGCCTTCTATTGATGTTCTCTGTAATGAGTTTCACACACCTCATGATGCTGCATTTTTCCTCTCAAGACCCATGTATGCACACCATATTTCAGTAAGTCGAACTCTTCTCTTTGCTTGCTGTTAGTGCTGCTGTATTACATGATCCCATTACATGTGTTAGGTTCCTGCGAAAGTTTAATTTGCTTAAATGAAACTTGCAGAAACTTTGAGTTGAGGTAGAAGGTGAAGCTGTGGGCTGGAATAGGTTATCCTTTATTTTCATAGAAAATCTGGCCCATGTGTCACCTTTCACACAACTGACAGGAGTTATAGCTAATGAGGGTGCTCTCCCCTCCCATTCCCCCAAATGTGTAAGTTCTTCTGCAGATGCTTTAGGTGGATTTTTGCTGTGGAGGAAAATGTTGCAGCTGCCGAAAGGTGTGGTATCTCAGGAAGTGTCAAATAAATTTGTCCCTGCTCTAAAATGTTTACTATTGAGAGAATTTTTATTTGGTGTAGTATAATGTGTTACTATAACAACAAGTAGCAGCATCAGTGAAGAAAGATAAATCCATCCAATATGGATGAATACTAAAAGTTCTGTATGATGTTCTTCAGTGCTTTATGTACATAAATGACACTTCATGTGTCTGAATGCTATATAGAAAGGTTTTGGAGAAAGTTTAATTATATTGTAAAAGTTAAATTATATTGTTTTTGTACAAAGATTACCAAATTTTCATTTTTCTTTTTATCCACAGTCGAAGTATGATGAACTGAAAAAAGCTGAGAAGGGCAATAAACAGCAGCACAAAGTTCACAAATACATTACATCGTGTGAGCTGGTGATGGCTCCTGTTCATGATGCTGTGATTTCCCTGCACCTTCCCAAGGTTTGGGATGACATCAGTCCTCAGTTTTATGCTACATTCTGGTCTTTGACAATGTATGACCTTGCCGTCCCACATAGTAGCTATGACAGAGAAGTCAATAAACTTAAAGTCCAGATGAAAGCCATAGATGACAATCAGGAAATGGTAAGTTCATGTAATTTTATGGTCCAGTTTAAACTTTTTAACCCTGAAAGAATTTTTTTTTTGTGAAATCTTTTATTAAGGTCATTTAGATCTGGGAGGTTTTGTGTCACCTGATTCATCCATTCTGATTTGTCACATTCACATAATTTGGATTGGCTCTTTCCACGTTAAAAGTATGAGGGACTTAACTAAGTGGAAATTACTGGAAAATCTGTTTCAGAAAGCAATCTGTCACACCTGTGTCTGTGTTTTAGCAGTTCACTCTTGTCTTAACTTTAGTCAGCCAGTGTTCATAAAATCACAGTTGATTACTAGAGGAGAACATTAGTTAGTAAAATAGAAGGCTTTTCAAGTGTTCTTTAACATTGTAAGGAATTCAGTTGCTCTATCTATAGCAAGTGTTAGTATAATGCTAAGTAAGTTGCATTGACATTTTATAGCCTCCAAATAAAAAGAAAAAAGAAAAAGAACGTTGCACAGCTCTTCAGGACAAGCTCCTTGAAGAAGAGAAGAAGCAGTTGGAGCATGTGCAGAGGGTTCTACAGAGACTGAAACTAGAGAAGGATAACTGGCTCCTGGCAAGTAAGTGTGTGTAGGGGAAATGCTCTGGATGTTTTTGTGGTCATCACTGTCCCCAGAAGTACAAGTTCAGCATGCGCTAATACTCTTAATGTTGATTTTAAAGTTCGATCTCTTTACCTTTCTAACAGACCTCGACATATAAACTTCTGATGAGAATGTAATGTGTCTGTGCTGCACATGCTGAGTAGTTGGTTTGCAGGGAGATATTCTGTTTGTTTCTTGCAATGTTCAAGGCCTTTTAAATATTGCACTAATTTAGCAAATAAAGAAGAGATTGACCAGTTGAGTGGAAAGTTGTAATTGCAAGATGACTTGCACTTATTTACTGCAGTTACAATGCTGCTAAGTTGGGATAATTGCTGCATTGCAAGAAATAAGCATGTAAACTCTGAGTGAGTGGTTTGAGTTAACTTACTTTGAGTCCTGTGATTAAGAGCAATGTGCCAGTATTTGGGTGGTAACATAAACCCTGTTCCAATGACAAGATAAATATTGCGCCAGTCAAACAGCACCACGAAATGTAGCAGCATGCAGATGTTTTGCATGGCAGATATGCAGGAGGCAGAACAAACTTTTTTCTGACAGAGCCTCTGTAATATTTCATATTGATTGTGAACTCTACTAGTATGGTTAATCTGAAATGTTTTTCTCTGGTCAGTTTTCTCTGGAAGAACTTTCAGTTTATAACTGGAAGTAGTTCGTCTGTCCCAAGGAGCCTAGCATAATCCAGTGGAAAAGCGTTTTATTGTCCGACTCATGTAAGACACACCCAACTGATTTAATGAAGAAACATTGACAGTTAAATCAAGAAAGTTTATTGCCTATAAATATTTAATGTACTGGTATGGACAGCTAATGAGCTGCATGAAATTACTGATTGAAAAATTATTGCCTGACTGAAGCTTGATCTAGAGCTGACTGATAAATTTGTCTGCTTAAGGAAGCACCCAAAAGCACCATAGAAAATTGTTTGTGTCGATATGATCTATAAATAAACATGTACTTTTAATACAGGCATTTATGGGGTACACAGAAGAGCTATAATTATTGCTCTGTAATGCTCATGGACAGCTGACAGACTTTTCTTGAACAAGCTTTATTCCATTAGTGCTACAGAACAGAAGCAAGTGAATCCTGGGTCTTACAACTTGTGCCCTGCAGACTGTGCAAGAATCCCAGTGCAAAACCACCAGCTGACCTCATAAGGATCATGTCTGTCCTTCCTCTGAAGGCATCCCTCTGCAGTCTTCAGTTCTGTGCTTTCGTCCATATGTCTTATTTTCTTCCTGCTTTCCATTTGTGCTGTACATCCCTCTCAGCTTGTTTTTATGCTCCTTGATTATTGGGCAAGAGCTGCTATGCGACCAGTTTAGGTGTGCATTTGGCTATTGTGTTGACTAACCAGTAAACAACCAGTGGTTGGTCAAATGGAAAAGGTAACTGCTGAGCATTCAGTGAAGTCTCTTACTCAGTGGTAGAATGAAACTTTCACAAAATGTGTGTGTCTCGGGAATAGTGATTTACTATTCTGTTCCTCTGTTTAAATTCCTGTAATTTAAATGATTGGTTGGAAAAAGGATTGTTAAGGGATTGTATGTTCTTCTATTTCTAAGGAAATTGAGCTGAAAGTAAGCCCCATCTTGAAAGGAGAAAACAAGTGTTCTAGAGGAATAGCAGATGGTGTTCCTTTCGATAGCGTGCAGAATTTGAGCAGCTGGAGAAACATACAGAACATTATTCTGAGCCTGTTTTTCCCCTCATTGTATAATAGAGGAATTTTCCCAATAAGACATAAAGATTTTGCTACAACCGCCCTCCTACCCTCCCCCTGTCCACAAACAGTTAATCTTATTTTGAATTTTTCCAAGCAGTGCCAAAGATATGTCTGGAGTACAAGTGGCCTAATGTACAAAGTTGAGAATATGCATGTGCAATACTGAACTTCTTGTGAAGAAAGTAGTTGAGTGTTAAACCGTTAACTAACTTCCTTTCTTGCTTTTTTCTCTGAACTTCTTTGTTTTTGAAGAGTCTACCAAAAATGAGACTATTACAAAATTTTTGCAATTATGTATATTTCCTCGATGCATTTTTTCGGCAATCGATGCGGTTTACTGCGCTCACTTTGTAGAACTGGTGCATCAACAGAAAACACCCAATTTCTCCACGCTTCTCTGCTATGACAGAGTAAGTAGCTAGAACGGCATGTGTGTATGTACGTACTTACTATTATGAGCATGCAAAGCTGGTATCCTCCCTCCCTCCAGAAGAGATAAACAAAATCTTCACCTATGTTTAATTCCAGGATATGTGGCAATCAAAAGTTGCCTTTTGTACTTTAGATTCTACAAACCAAGTTTTCCTAGAGCTTCAGAGGATTATTTTGAAGAAATCTTTGTTTTGGTTTATCCTAATGGGACTAGATTTTCGGAGCGAAGTCACTACCAGTCATTATCAGGCATGGAAAAATCGGCATCCTTAGGACCCTTCTGATCCAGGCAAATAGTACTAATTTGTATCACTGCTGAGACATGGGAAGGGACTCCCATGGTGACATGGGGAGTGCTTTTGGCAGCAGTAGCAGCCTGGCTTTATAGGTCAAATGGACGGTTGGAGGCAGCATTTGCTTTTCCCACTGTTAAATAGCCATTTGTTTTCTCCTGTGGAGGAAAGAAGTGTAGAACATGGATGGGGGAATCTTGCAGGATGCGTTCAGCTCCAACATTCTAGCCCTTACTGCTATAAGAAGTAAAATTATTCTATCTGTTGTAACAGATTTCACTATGAGCTTTGATTAAAAGGATGTGTATGGGGGCTGTATTGTAAAAAACTATGTTGAAGATTGTTTTCATATGAACATTCAATTAAGATTGTCTCGTTTTCTTTGAGATGAGACATTTGAAGTAGGCATCTGCTTTGATTTCATGACTCCAGAAGAGCATTCTTACTCAAATGTTCAGTCGGTGTTCTAGGTAACAAAGTAGACAACTGCCTGAGCCCTATCTGATGAACCTGTGCAGGCTAGGAAGAAAGTCCTTTTGCATCAGCTTGGTTAGGGGTTTACTTCCACCTGCTCAAATGAACTTTTAATTTGAAAATAAAACAATTACATGCTGATGTAGACACACTTTAACTGTGGAAAACTGTGTGTGAAAGAGCAGTAGTTGAGTAATAAGGTCTTGAAAACAAACTGAGAATATTTTATAAGAGATCTCCTTTATGTTTAGAAACCATCTTAACAGTGGTTTAAATGAGAAAAATTTGAAAATCGTGTTGTTTCTTTTACCCTTTGTAATTCAGTAAAGTCATGGTAACTTTTTGTTACTGCTCTTTGCAGGTTTTCTCTGATATTATATATACAGTTGCAAGTTGCACTGAAAATGAAGCTAGTAGATATGGCAGGTTTTTATGCTGTATGCTGGAGACTGTGACTAGATGGCACAGTGACAGAGTTATATATGAAAAGGTATGTGAAGCTACTAAAACATGTTTGCTCATGAAAATATAATGGCCACCTGTGTAATTCGGCCTATTAAAAACGGACTTCGTGAAATAGATATAAAAACACTGTGTGATTAAATTTTCTGATGGCATAATCTTAGGATTGAGCTTCTGTAATTCATGTAGTTTTAATAGAAGTAATTTTATATAGTGTCAAAAAAAATACAGTGACTAAAAAAATCTTACATTTCTGATTTTCTCATAGCATGTCTTGAGGAGCGTATGGAAACTCATAATACTCCTTGCAAAAGCTAGTTAAATTGCAGATAATCTTTTCTCTTATCCACAACTAAGATTTCAGCATAAATAAGCTTTAAAAAATGTTTGTGTGTAAATCTTGTAAAGTGTTACTGTGTCTTTTTAGCAGAATCAGTGGAAAAAGTGCTTCAGTTAGCATGTTAACTTTTGCAGAGTTATTGGTTTTATGCTTCCCGAAATTTTTTTATGTACATGTAGGAATGTGGCAACTATCCAGGCTTCCTAACTATATTACGGGCAACTGGATTTGATGGTGGAAATAAAGCTGATCAATTGGATTATGAGAATTTTAGACATGTGGTACACAAGTGGCACTATAAATTAACTAAGGTGAGTAAAGACGCTGAAAAACTTGACATTTTTGGAAGCTTTAATAAAACCCAACTTCATTAGATTTAATTTGTCTTCTAGGCTTCTGTGCACTGCCTTGAAACAGGTGAATATACACATATCAGAAATATCCTGATTGTGCTGACCAAAATCCTACCATGGTATCCAAAAGTGCTGAACCTGGGACAAGCCTTGGAAAGAAGAGTACATAAGATATGTCAGGAAGAGAAAGAGAAGAGACCTGATCTATATGCATTGGCTATGGGGTAACAACACCTTACTTTAAGAAAGTGGTTAAAGTGGATCATGAAAAGCTTCTAAAGACTCGGAACTGTTACAGTCCTAACATGTGATTTTTACCTTATCAGAGAAGATTTTGCTATCCTGCGTCTCAGGGCTGGCAGTGTGAATGAAAACTTTAATTTTGTGATGGATGAATGCTAATTTTGTTTACAAGACTCTAGTAAAACACTTCAAATAGTAAATGTTTCCACTCACCAAGAGCATAGCTTAATTTTAGAGAAATAGTATAGCAGCAAGTAGCTAGGAGGGAGAGTAAAATGAAGAAAGCCAAGGGCTACTGGTGCCATACTGATTAGTTCTTGGAATTTTATATGATTCTAAAAGGCTAAACTAAAATGTGTAGTTACGTTTCACATCTTTCTGTGATGAATGAATGCAAAATCATCCACGTATGCTTGAGGGGCAATTTGGGATGCCCTAATAGTTTTAAGTTTTGTCAGTAGGCTGTTTCTTCTGCCTGTTTGGCAGGGATGTGTGTGTTTGGTGGTGAAGAGTGTGTGTCTAGTGGTTTGGTTTTTTATTTTCCTTTTCTTTTGAGCTCATCGATAAAGGGGGAAGACACTGCCTATCAGTTGGGAAAAACTGTGAAATCAATAACAGATGAACTGTTAGAATAGATCCTCATTTAAAATTCAACCCCTGTTTTGCTTTGTTTGTGCGTATTTAACAATCTGTGCGACTTGCAGCTATTCTGGGCAGTTGAAAAGTAGGAAGCCTTTCATGATACCTGAAAATGAATTCCACCACAAAGACCCACCTGCCAGGAATGCTGTAGCTGCAACAGTACAAAATGGGCCAGGTGGTGCTGGGATGCCTACATCTCTCACAATAAATACAGTTAGACTGGAAGAAGGCACTACTGAGGAGACTGGTAAACAAACCTATGGTTTTTATTTTTTTTTTAGTAAAGTCTTCTGACAATACAAGCTACTCTCTAAAAATATGGCTCACTAAACTGAAAACAAAAATACCTAAATATGATGGTAAATAGGGCCAGTGTGTGTTCTTTATTTTTAGTTGGTTTTGGGAGGGGGTGTTTTGCTTTTAATGACCTATTTTAAATGTTAGCTACACATGATCTTGCATGAATATGCCTAGGTACTTGCTTTATTTTAACCAGTAGGATGTATATTAACTTTTTTGAAACAAATATGTTTTCTTTTTTGAACAGATAAACTAAAGGAGAAGCCTCAGGGTGTGGTGAAAGTTATTAGTAAAACTGTCAATGCTACACCAAAGGTGACAACAAGCAATGGAAACAGTGCTTCTAATAGGTGAGAAAAACTACTCTTTGACATTATCTACTTTATTCCTTCTAAACCATAGAATTGTACTTGAAACTGACCTGCCTTTTCTTTTTCACTTTCAAGTTCTATATAAATTGTTTCAGTTTCCTGATAGTTTAATAAATGACACTGTTTCTTCCAAAATACACAGCTGTACTGATCTGATACTGTTGTTAAATGCATTCCATTTTAGCTAAATAAAGATAAAACAAATGAGAATATTTGTTTGTTGCTGTTCTGGTGAAGAGACAGCAGATCTGAAATCTGACAGTGGCTGCTTCAGGAGGTTCTGTCAAAGCATCAGAAGAAAAACTTTTGTGCTAAAACTAGAACTGGTTTTATATGCATGCTAATTGGCCTTTTTACTTTTGATGCAGCAAAATTATTAAAGAGAAAGATGATAAAGAAAAAAGCGGGAAGGAAAAAGATAAAGAAAAAAAAGACAAGACTCCAGCTGCCACTCCAGAGATGAAGGCACTTGGGAAGGATGGGAAAGATAAACCGAAGGAAGAACGGGCAAACAAAGATGATAAAGCAAGAGAGATCAAGGAGAAAACGCCAAAATCTGACAAAGAGAAGGAAAAAGTCAAGAAAGAAGAAAAAGCTTCAAAAGAAGAAAAATCCAAGACAGTTGTTACCATCGTTGAATCGAAGTCAACTGCAGAAAAGGAGAGAGAAAAGGAGCCATCCAGAGAAAGAGATGTAGCAAAGGAAATTAAATCCAAGGAAAATGCTAAAGGAGGAGAAAAGATGCCAGTAGCTGGGTCCTTGAAGTCACCTGTTCCCCGATCAGAAACATCAGAATCTGAGAGGGGTAAGCTTGCACATTCAGTTTCTTCTCTTGTCTAGAAAAACAGAATTTGTCACTGGAAAATCACTAAATGTCAAAAATCTAGAGATGATGAGAAAGAATTGCTACGTAATACCTAGCATTTTGGCATTGGCTTTTACATACAGTTAGTGCCTAAAGTAGCTAGTCAGGACTGTGTGAATGTGTCAACTTTACATGTCTTCAGTGAGTGTTCATTTTCATAAAGCCTAACATTTTTTAGCATAAGTCTAAATGGGCTTCTATTAAAATGTATTTGTATAACTGTGGTCCTGCAAGTTGTGCAAAAATTTTAATAGAAAAATGTCAAGAGTACTCTGAGTGTTTCATCATAACCTTTCAATTGAAAGAAAACAGGGGATGTAGAAGATGTAGGCCTTTGTCCTTAAGAAGGACACAGTAAACTTAATTAGTTCCTCCATATATTAAGGGTTAATAAATCCTTAATGTTGATATTTTAAGTTCTTATAATCTGAGGCTGATGTTGAGTTTTTACTTGCACTGCTTAAGGTAAACCAAGTAAAGGAGGGTTGTAATGCTTTTCACTGGGTTCACCTTTTCAGGGTGTTCATAGCAACTCTGACATTCACATACAGGCTTACAAAAAAAATGGAATTTTGAAATCAGCATAACTTTTCAGCAGTTTGTTCACATTACACTTTTCCTGCAAGATTTCATAAAGAGGTCAGGGCATGCTGGTAACTCTAGATAGCTTAAGAAAAGCAAAGCTTACTTAGTGGTAAAACTTGAATTCTAGCTTAAATGATTTAGGTAGTTCAGAAAGCCGCATTAACATATTGTTCTTTTAAATGTGTTTTAATAATGCTATTCTTTTTTTTTTTCCGCAGAACAAAAACGCCGCAAAGTTGATACACATTCTTCTCCATCACATTCCTCAACAGTAAAGGTTAGTATAGCCTGAGGAAGGCAGCACCCATGTTAGGCTCACAAGTTTGGGATGCCAATGTTCGACTTCCTTCAAGTTTTGTGCCAAGTATTCACTGGAACCACTGGAGGTTTTATGTTGCATTAGAAAATGCATTCCTTTTCTTTATTGGCGGACTGTCTTTTTTTTCTGTAAAAATATTTTTAATTGACCAAAATAATGCTTCAAGGACCTAGCACAAATTTTGTAAATAGTGTTTGGAAATGGCAAGAGAATTTTTACACAGAAGTGCCTCATTGTTTTAAGCAGTCAGTTTTTTTGGAGTGCAATGGTAGCTACAAGCAAACGAGTCTTTTCAGCAGAGTGGAGCATATTTTTCTGCACTTCTATTGAAGAATCTGTAGCACTGAAGATTCCTGGATGATACGGGATGTACGATACCTCTGAATTCATCAGGCTTCTTGATGAGCATCATACCGATATGTGCCTTCTAAGGAGGAGTCTTGAAAGGAGTTCCATTTTAAAGTCTCCTTGGTGATCAGTTCTCCTGTAGTTGTGTATATTCAGTGCGCATGCAGCTTCTGTTGTACCTTCCCTTCGAGGTTTGTTTATTTCCAATGGGTTCCCACCATGTTGAGCCCTGCGTTACGATAAAACCAGATGTGGCAACCAAGCCTACTACCCAGCAAAGAGAAACCCCAAGCATTCAAGCGCAGCACAAAACCATGGGCGTAGCCTACTTGAAGACTCAGGGTAGCCATTCCTTGCTCCATACTTATTTTATTTCTAAACCATCTATGTTCATGGAATCTTTGAATTTGCAGTACGTTGAACGTTTAAAACTGTAAGTTACCAATACTTCATGAAGAGCACTGTGATGGATTATGTGGGCCTTTAAACTTCATCTTACCAACTTTAGAACAAGCTTTTCTTTTTTCTTTTTTTTTTTCCAAAGAGTACATCTTTTCTATGTAAGATTTACTTGAAGTATTTAGGCTAATTTTGGAAAACTCAAATAGCTGTTACTAGTTTTGAGAAAGCAGGTGACACTGATAACTCATACTCAAAATGACAGAGCTTTTCTTGCCTTTTTTTGTAAATGGCAGTGTAAAGTCATTCTAGAGTGACTTCTACCACATTTAACTGAAAGTGGAGAAGATACAGGTTTAAAAACATCCTAAACCTGTTTCACCTGTGGCTCAGCTGTATTTAGAGTTAAGACTTTTTTGATCTTTATAATTTGTCTTGACAGGAGAGTTTTTTCACTGTTTTATGAAGAATTAGATATAGACCTATTTTGTAGTTTACTTAATAATTGGGTCTAGAGAATAGATACGACTGTCTCTTTTTCTCCTTCTTTCTTAAAAAAATTTCAGTTCCTAGCTTTATTCAGTGTACAGTATTAACTTCAGATTTATTTCAGAAGGAGTAGCGGTTTTTTGTTTGAAGGGTACAGCCATGCTTCCCAAAGTTCCTCTGGTTTCTGAAAACTATTCCAGCTTACGTGTCATCTCCATTCATTTTCTACAGGACAACCTCAACGAACTCAAGGACTCTTCAGCAAAGGTTTGAATCTTTTAGACACCACCAAAGTTTACTCTCATGTTTTATTGCAGAAAGAACTTAACTTTTGGTCTTGTGGCAAACCCCATCAGGAAATTCAAATGTAAATGCTAGGGTAGCAACAGGGATTTTTTTTTCTTTCAGTCTGCTATATGGAACCTCTGTACAGGAGAGAGGGATAGTTACTCGGAAGCAGCATAATGAATTTACCAGTCTATCAGTATTTTTAAGAGATTTTATGGGTCATTATCTTTTCTGGCCCTCTCTGAAACGTAAATTTATAGAAATGTCCCTATGACTAAGCCATTTATTTGACTGAAAAAGTAATAGAATAGGTAAAATAGTTCTTAGAATAGTTAGTTCATTTTGATACCAATTAAAAAACAGTAGTTATTTAAAACAAAAAATGTTGAGATGTATCTGTGGAAATACCGGTACTCCTTCCCCTTACTACTAATTGTATTTATGTTTTAGTGCTATAGTACATTATTTCTAAGAATCACAGACAACCTTCTAAATGATCATCTTTGTGTGTTTGCTTCGTGTAAACACACTTCACATTCAGTATCTTATGAGAATGTATGCTGAAGAATGCTTTCAAGAGTTCATAGAATCATAGAATATCAGGTTGGGCCCTCAAGGCTCAGCTGGTCTGTCTTTTCTTGGCAAAAGCACAGTCTATACAAGGTGGCCCAGCTCCCTGCCCAGCTGAATCTTAAAAGTGTCCAATGTTGGGGAACCCACCGCTTCCCTGGAGAGATTATTGTAATAGCTGATTGTTCTCATTATGAAAAATTTTCCTCCTACGTCCATTACCCCTCGTCTTTTCCATGTGACTCCTTGTGAAAAGGGAGTCTCCATCTTCTTTGTACCCACCCTTTAAATACTGGAATGTGGAGGTAAGGTCACCCTTAAGCCTTCTTTTCTCAGGGCTGAACAAACCCGGTTCTCTCAGCCTTTCCTCCTGTGGCAGGATTCCCAGGCCTTGGATCATCTTGGGGACCCTCCTCTATATAGCAGGGACCAAAACTGAGAGCAGTATTCCAGGTGTGGCCTGACAAGCACTGAGTAGAGTGCCATACAAGTCGAAAGGCACTTTGAAATACTGTATTTTAGACAGATCCTGCAACTATTCTGTTGCTTTTTTTTAAAGTCAGCCACTTGCGTAGTAACAGTCACAAACACTGTGAACTTGCTAATATGTTAGGGCATGTGGCTAATAGGAAATGGATCAAATCTTCTGAAGCTGCTGTTAAGATTTTTTGATACTGACTTACACAGTCAGTATCTAAAAAGCACAAATGTTTAGCACTTGGAAAATGCTGACCATTTGGACTTTCTGGATAACTTACAGATTTACCTAGGATTAATTATATTCACTTCATTTAAACATGCATAATGGATTATCACTTCTTATTCTATATTTACACTGCTGTTTTACTTGTGGCTCTCTTTGCATAAACAACATTTCAGAACACTTCATATGTTTTAATTCAAGATAGCTCTTACTTTATAATGGATACTTGCTGATTTGTGTTTTTTAAATTAATCTTGTCAGTACCAACCATATCTACTTACAGGGAAAGTGCATATAGGGAGCATCCTTTGATTCTTACAGGTGATGAAATTATAGCGCCTGCAGATTAAATCCCTATACTTTAAAAAAGCTTTTATAAATCATTGTTGTGATATCTTGTATATTTAAGGTTTTTGAAAATGGAAAGCTAGAATATTTGTCTTGAGCTCACATCTGTCTGAAGTGTGGCATCTAGTAGTCTGTATCATGTCAGTTTTCCCTCTCTTATATATCAGTCAAGGTTCAGCTGGTTAATTGAAACTACACTCAAGTTTTCATCAGTTAAGCTAAATTTTTATGTAAAACTAATTTACTTAACACATTAATGTGGTAATCAAGTAGACAGTGGAGCTGTTTTGTAATTAGCTTAATTAAAACAGCTTTATTTTTCTAGTCAATTTGAACAGTTAAATTTTAGAATTAACTAATGTGTTTGTATAGATTTAGCCAGAAGTGGATTGCAGTTGTGCGACTCTTTCATGGATTTACTGTTTAAGTGCTCAGGGGATGGGGGGGTGTCCAACCCTTTATTTCCTCCTCTAAATGTTGTTTTCTTTTCTCTCTCACTTAATGAACTAATTTTCATTTTTTGGTGCCATTCTGACAGTCTTAAGGCCCTTCTTGACAATGTTCCCTATACATGGTGTAAGACAAGTTGAATGCTCTTTACTGCTCTGTACTTATTTGGGGAAAGGATGAGATATTTGGAAGCCTGAAAGATTTATGAGTTCAGCTTTCACTGCAAGTTAGAAGAAGTGTAGTGCTGTTATATACTTACAGGCTTTCTTTATTCTTTTTTCTTCTGGCCCAATTTTTTTGGGCCAGACTATTGAAATGTTGGTTGCCATTGTAGGCTATAAAATAAATGGTACCAGACTTGAGTTAGGTTTGTGTTCTTTCTGGCTTTGGCCTTTGCCCAAGTTACACAACATACAACGGTGCCCAAAATTTGATGTGATTTCTGTTAGCAGCATTTCAAGAAGCAAGTTGATAAAGCCTGATGGGCTAAATCCAGCCTTTTCTTCTGAAGGGGGGTGGGAGGGATGCAGTTTTCTAAAACTCTGCATTGGGATGGTGGAAGAGCAGTGGAATCTGTCATGAACAACCACGTAACTTCAGAAATATAGTAGGAGAAAGAAGAGCTACCCACGTGTTTGCTTTCTCATACGAACAGCATCTCTGGGAGACACCTGAATGGGACTGTACAAAACCACATATTTGCAAGTCACTGTTGAGAGTGAAAAAGGGAGCAAAGATAAATTTAATTGTGGGATGGCACTATCGGAAATAGAACAAAAAAAGAGGAATGAGGGGAAAGAGCAGAATGAAAAGTATCTAGTGAGAGGAGAATTGAAGGTTCAGTCTCTGGCATGGGACGATAATAAAATTCCAGTTAAGTAATGAAAGGAAAAGAGGCCTAACGTTGTCAGTGTGACTTTTAACATAGGACCAGTAACATGAAGTTTTGGTAAATTAAACATTTACCAGAACTGGATAACGACAAGCTTAATTTAACTAAAAGAACAAAATTGCTTGAAATAATATTTGTTTTGGTTCAAGTGATTTCTAGATTGTTCTAAACTAATCTTATACATATCATTTTTTTGGTGTCCTTTTAAAACATCTCTCTAAAAAGAAATACAGAGAACATTTTAATTAAGAGATACTGTTTTTTTCCCCCCCAAATAAAATTGATAGTGTATGGAATTGGGGAAAGATTAAAGTATACTGATTTTAAATCTGTGTGTTGCTCTAACTGACATGTATAAAATACCAAGGAAAGATGTTTTTAATTCAAAATGTGGTCATCTTGGTATCTTATGAAAAATATTTCTTAGAAATTTCTAGCTATATAATTGTATTTAAAAAAGAGAACTAGTTACTGTGATGCATTGGTATTTATATTATACATGTGCTACCTTATATATATATATGTGCACACACAGTAGCATTTAAACTTTGTCAGGTGTTGTACTTGATGTTACTGTGACTTATTTTCTATCCTCCCCTGCGACTCCGTTATATTAAAAATATTCAGCTTTATGAAACTAGGATGTTTTACAGAGCTTATCAAAATGGGTTAGAAGAGAGAGTGGTACAACAATTTAGAACACATTACAGAGCAAACCAGTTCTTATTTATGTTCAGCTGCTTTTATCATTAGACGTTTAGGCTTAGGGTGAAGTTTTGTATACTTTAGATGAAAAAACACAGTCAAAGTATTGGCTTAAATACTTTATTGATTAAGATTATTCTTTAAAAATTAATTAAGACCTGAATAAGAGCTGATTCCATTCATTCATTCCAGGCAAGATGGCAAGTATTAAGTCAGTCCAGGAATCTGCATATCCTGTTTCAATAGCACTGCTGTCTGATTTGCTTTGATATATCAAACAATACTGGTGAACAATGTTGTATGTATTTAATGTGTTTCAGTTAAGAGAAAGTGTTCATGAATTTCCAGTGCTGAGAAAACAAAGATATAGGTTAAATTATAGATTACAAATTTTGAAAGTATCTTCAATTGCTTTTTTTTTTGCTAGTAAAGTATTAATGTTTAATTTTGCTCTTTGAGCTAGATCTGTTATGTAGTAAGACTTTTTATTCAGACATCTAGGAATACATATTAATATTTGGTGATATTGCCTTAATTTAACAGCACTACATTAACCACACTACTCCAACACTGTCCAAGAGTAAGGAGAGAGAAGTGGACAAGAAAGATTTGGACAAGTCAAGGGAAAGATCCAGAGAGAGAGAGAAGAAAGATGAAAAGGACAGGAAAGATCGAAAAAGGGTTGGTGATGTTTTTATCAACTAGTTTAGAAAGTTGGTATATACTTGGAAAGCCTTCTGTTCGAACTCCTTGCAATAATAATTGGTTGCACGGCCTATCCAAGCAGAAGTGATCACATCAGGGGTATTTTTCTGTTGTTCTGTTACTTTTTCAAAGGCCGGTTCACAATAATGTATTCAAAACGTTTTCCCTTCAAAACCGATCTCAAGAAACTTTACATAAGATGTAATAACTCAGTTATATTTTAAGCATTCAAAAATCAGTTATCCAAAAGAACATTATAAGCAGGTGCTACTTGAGGAGTATGTTTTAGTCTGCTAACATCTGCATAATTGTATTTGGTGCCAGGATCATTCAAACAGTGACCGAGAGGTACCGCAGGATTCAACTAAACGACGCAAAGAGGAAAATGGGACAAGTACGTATTTTACTTTGTGTGTGTATATTAGGCTTTTACTTGTTGTGAGTTACAACTTTCTGTTGTGTTTTTAGCTGGTTCTTCAAAACATAGCAAAAGTGAAAGTCCTTCTGATTCCCCTCGCTTAAATGAAAAGGAGAAGAACAAGTCAAAGTCTTCAGGAAAAGAGAAAGGTGATTCAATTAAAGCAGAAAAGCTGGAGAAGAGCTCCTCTGGTAGCAAAAAGGTAAAATAAGCTGTTGTCATTTTGTTGATTTTTTTTTTTTTGGTGTGGTGTTGGCAGAACAAGCTGATTCTTTTTTCCTAAATTTTATTTCTGCTTTATGGGCTAAATTAAAAGATATACTGTGAATGTGTAGGAAAATGCTTCTGGAAATTCTAGTATCTTGAGGCTCTAGATACTTCAGCAGTTGCTCCTGACAGGATAAATTGGAGGAGTAGTTCATTTTAGCAATAGCCAGGAAAATTCAGAACTTATACTTTAGGTTTTGAATAATCTCGAATGTTTGCAGACTGGTTTGCTGAGCATATATGTGAAAGCAGGGTTAATTTACATCCAAACTAGTCTGCTTATATTCAGTTTTTCATGTGTATATGTCAGCACAGCTTTTTTTGTGAAAACAGGCAAGTATGTTTTAGTCATATTTGTAAAACACCAAACAATAGTTCCTGGTTGTTGTAATTCTTTAGTGACAGTGGTTATCGTAGAACTGTGAGACAAAGTTACAATAATCTCAGAAATCATAGGAGCTGATTACTGACATTCTGACTGATTATTTTTTTAGCTGTGGCCAGTTACAATTTTAAATATGTATCATCCTATTAATCAGACCGTACAATGTCACTACAAAAAATATTTCCATATGTATGTTTTTAAAGGAATCAAGACATGATAAAGAAAAAACAGAAAAGAAAGAAAAACGAGACAGTACTGGAGGGAAAGAAGAAAAGAAACAATATCCTTTTACACGTTAATATTTCAGAAAAATACAGAAAATGAGCTTCCTTTTTGTTTTATGTCGTAATATATATATATTTTTCCTTAACATTGGATCTACTCATAAATCTTCAGACAAGCACAGATAATGAAGATTGTGCCAGTTAAGGTAAACATTTTTATGTGACCCTGTTTGACTTGGTATCTCCTGTGTCTCCTTTTGGCTGGTAAAGGACATACAAACAAAACAGCCCGAGTGTGAAAGGGCTGAAATTACCCAGGGTGGGGTGTTCAGTTTTTTGGTTGTTTTGTTGAGTTGGTTGTTTTCTTTTGTTTTGGGTTTTTTTTTGTCTTTTTTTTTTTTAATTCTGTCCCAGGGGAAAGATACATTTGGATAGATACTCAAATTGTTCTTGGCCAAAAACCCAAGAAAGAGTGGGGGTTGGTATAGTTGTATGTTTGGCACTTTTTCCAAGAAAGGTTGCCATACAAAAACCAAAAGTGAATCCATGTGATCCTGAGAGTGATGAGTCTTGATAATGTACCAGTTAATTAAGAATATCTTGCCTAATATGTTGGAAACTAAAGTTTTGTATCCTTCTCTTACTTTACATTTAACAAAAGCACTAGCTTTTAAACCAAATTGCTATATAGTGTAGTAAGTCACTTCGTTGTCTCTGCTTAATCTTTTATTTGATCAGATTTGAGAAGGAAGAAGCAAAAGGAAAACTTTTGTATGAAGACATTGACTATTTGCAGAAAGAAAAGAAACTTCAGAGTATTTTGCATAAACCATACTCAGACTGGAGCTTTTAGAAAAATAGATTTTTCTTTGAAGCTGACAGTGTTCTGAAGTTGTTTTGTTTTTTTTTCTTGAGCTATGCAAATATGTGAAGACTTAAATTTAGTTTTAGGGGTATGAGGGTGGGTTTTTGCCTCCGCTTTGCATCTAGCTATTTTAAGAGTCTCATTTTCAGTTATTCGGGAAGGAAAGTTGCCCTAGTGAACTTAAAATTACGTGACCTGACCAACCCAACTTGAGTCACACACCGCTACCAATCTTTCCACATAAAGCAGTGGACAGTTTTACGTTTTAAAAAGTGTGTATATGTTGGGTAAACATGAAAATACTGATTAACAAATATTAAAGGATATGGCTTCTCTCTCTGTTCACAAATTGTCCAAATGCTTTATGATTCCTATGTTTGTTTTCTGTGTAGAATTGATGAATTGTTTTTTGTAAAAACTTTGTAGCTTCTGTGAGCATTCAAAGTGAACACGAGCAGAAATGAAGTACAAACAAGTTTTTATTAAGTTTGAGATTATTTGCTTTCATAGTGATACTACTCTGACTACTGAACAACATAAAAGGCAGGCAGAGTTTTCCTTTTTATTGGTGTTGGACTGCACAGTCTGCAGAGGTTCCTTCCAACCACATTATTTTTGAAATTCAACTATGTGGGTAACACATTTGAGAATACTTAAGGTGATATATGGCAAAACTTACTGGAGAGACTTACTGGATATGGACTCTCAAATTAATGTTGCTGCTTGCAGTGGCTGTACTTGCCTTAGGTGTCAGGGAAAGACCATGATACAGTCCCAGGTTCTTCTGGTTGCCTCTAACTAAATCAACAGAGACCGAATATGAAAAATGTAAATGCTTTGCTTTTGGCAATTCTTTTCCAAGAGGCCTAAAGGTTATAGGATGGCTTATATAACACTCACAGAGGAGTGTTTTGATGAGGATCCAACAAAACAAACCAACGCTGAAATTTGAGTTCTTAAATCTTCTGATCATCCAGAAGTGTCTTCTGAAAAAAGTCTCCACACATGGATTGTGGCCTCAAAGAGCAAAGGGGTGGATTATTGGGAAAAGGGTCTCAAGAGTTTCCTTTGGTGACATGGCTTGTTCAGGCACTGAAGCTGAGGGCAAACATGCGGAGTGGGTTTGGGTAACAAAGCTGGTGCTGAGACTGTGCGCTCTTTGAAGAGTGTTGGTATTAAAAAGGACAGGAGTTCAGGTTATTGCTGCTTAGTACTGCTTCTTTTTGTTTTATCACTTTGAAATAATAGAGGATGCTTCTGTGAATAGCTTCCAAACTGAAAATTAATGAGCACTCTTTGGAAAGAATTTAATGGAGTTTTTTTGACTCTTTGTCCTTCAGAGCCAGTATTGTCTGATCACTCTGGATGGATCCTATTTTTTTATGTTTTTTTAAGTATTACTTTTGAGGAAAAAAAAGGTAATCTTGGCAGATGAAGTTTGCTACTGAGGACTTTCAGCTTCTTTAATAATAAAATCTGAAGTTTTATCTTGACCAGCAATTCAATATAAAGTGAGGACTGTCATCAATTAGAAAAGCACAACTGTTTTTATGACAACATCAGGATTTAAGCAACAAGTGCGTGTAGGTAAATGTCAGTTGCCCAGTGAAATTCACATCCAGCTATGTAATAGGCTAAACTGGAGCATTTGTCCTAGGATATTGACAACACCCCGTTGTTTGTGTAGTGAACTATGTAAAGATGCTTTTAATAGCAACACAGTTGTGGAATCTAATCCTGTGCTCCTGTTAGATCTCTTGTAACATTCTGCCTAATGTACAATGATTGCATTTATTTCTTGCCTAATGTAGAGATAGTAACATTCTGAGGGGGGTTGTACTTCTAAAACAATTTTTAGCTTCACAAGTGACTACTTGTTTCATATTTGTATCTTCAAATTAGTGTTTCCCTGCTTACAGTGCAGTGCTCGCATTTAATATACTTCTTGCTGTGGAGTAAACTACAGTTAGGGATGAAAAACTACAGTTAGGGCTGATGAAAATAGTTTTATTCCCCCTCGTTCTTTGAATTGTGAATGGAATAAAATGCTAAGTTGAGAGATCAGTGTTCATTTGAACAACATATAATTCCAATTGTGTGTGCCTTTGTTGCAGGTGAGATTGAAATGGGAAGATATCCAGCTGTGACCAGAAATGTATTTTCCAGAGTATAGATTGCACAGAAACTTGTGAATGAAGAGGACCCATCTGCATCTCCTTAAATTATTCAGTTCTCTGCTTTATTTCCCCGTGCTGAGGATTTAATTGTTGAGTTGTACATTACTGTATTTTAACTTGTTGCTTAGTTTCTTACACATTTATTTTCAGTACCTGGCTGAAAGTGTTACCTATTCCATATTTTAGCACAATGTGCTGCAAACAAACAGTTGCCATAGTGCAAATGAGGTTTCATGTGTACAGAGTTCCACTTTAGGTTGTCGAAAATACTGCCTGAGTTTAGTAATTCTTTCGATCTGAAATGCATTCTTTTAGATGTTTGAAAACCACAAATAAACAGTTATTGAACCTTTTTGGATTTACCTCATTTAAACTCAGTTTTTATTTATTACTTGGCCTGTTTTTAATATCGGTGACTAAAAAAAAAAGTCAAGTGGGAGCACTGTTTTCATGCAATGCTTAGGGATTATTTGTATATTGTGTACAACGTTGACTTGTTTAAAGAAACAAAGAATGAACCTTGTCCCTTCCATCCCGACCTAAACCTGTGCTCAGTTGTCCCTTGCCACACCTTTTGTTTGTCATGTTGTTTTTAGATGGATTGGAAATGCTCTCTTCAAAACTGAAATAAATTAAGTTTCAATTACAGCTACAGGAGCTTTGTATTGCTGAACTTAAGTCTGAAAAGTTTCACAATGACATTTTTAAAAAAAAAAAAAAAGAATTTTTTTATCTGCTGAATTCTACCAGTGTAACCTTTTTTCTAAATAAACAATAGTTTTCTCAATGGGTCGTAAATCGTTCTCTGTGTGGTCACTTTATTGCTTTGTGTATTGTTATGAAAATTGGATACTCCTCTGAGTTGTGGGGGGGTGTTTCTGTCCTGGCTTGTGTCCCTGCCTGCCCCTCAGCTGGAAGGGTCAGTTACACCGTGCAGTGCCTGCTGTGAAATCATGGGTGTGTTACGTGTCCCCAGTGCTTCCAAGGAGCTCGGGGTTTGCCTTCCTGCAGTCAGTCAAGTTTACATCTTTCTCTTGAGAGATTTGTCCCTCATCCAAAGCTCACTAAAATCTCTGGCACTTTTTTCCCCCTTATTTCCTAATTCAATCAAATTACACTGCTATAATGTGTCTTGAAAATGTCTTGGTTTAGTTTAACCAGTTTAATTTAATGCCTGACAAAGTAGGGACTCTGCCTGGCTTCTGACATAGCGTGGTAGGTGACCATGCTCTGGTCACTTTGGTGATGCCGGCATCTCAGGTGGCTCACCTGGGTAAGAAATCCTCAGGTCTGGAACTCTGTAGGCCACATTCATGGCTAATTCCCACTCCCCCCCCAGCGTGGATTCAGTAGAAGTGATCACTGGTCTGTTTAAACCAGAGAACGCAGGCTGTGAGAGAAAATGCACTTGTGTTCACTGGAGAAAGGGAGGAGCCAAGGGCTTTGTTCAGTGCTCAGAGAGGTACGATGGGAAGCTGAGGTCTCTTGGCCTGGGTGCAGCAGTTGAAATACCCAGTGAATTTGCCAAAAAGCAGGAGCTGTTGTTGCAGCTAGAGTCTCGTTAAGTTTTGGAGATGGTGCGTCTCTTGAGCTCTTTCTCTACGGCCAGTTCTCACTCCAGGGGCTGCAGGACTGATTGAAACGTCCACAGTGTTTGGCTCCTTTGTTTGCCGGGAGCCCTGTGAGATGGAGCTTTCCGTAACCCCAGCCCCATCCTCCTTTGGCTCTGCAGCCAGCAGGTACGGCAGGAGAAGTGGGAGAACTTCCCATTTTTGTGCCATTTACACATCAAATCAGTTGAACTGTAACACAGACCCCACCAAGTGGTTCCTCTACAGCCTTTGTGTTTACCTTCTGTGTCTTAAATGGAAATTCTTCTCCTCGTGCTTTTGGTAAGGATCTGCTTTCTTTTCGAAATCAATGCAATAACACTGTTGGGGTGTGGAGGAGGGGATCTGGTGTGTGGGAGACGTTTCACAATGTTAAGACTAAAATACGAGCGGAACTGTAAAACCTTACAGCCTTGGCCCTCGTGCCGCTTCAGAACATCGTGAGCCAAAGCTGTCACAGCTCCTGCCCAAAGGCTGGCGTGAAGTTCTCTATTTTTAAAAGGCATGGCAAATACACAGCTAATCATGGTCCCTTCCACTTGAATAATATTTTAAAAGATGAAGTCATGCAAGATGAGGACTGGTTTCTTGGAGAAGGTGTGGCATCTAAGTAGCTTGAAAGATTTAATGGTGATCTTGGTAACAGAGGCTGAGATTTCTTGTAGGTTCAAGTTTTCCCAGGACTGCAATGTATTCCAGTCCCTCTAATACTGGAATTATTGCATAATGAATGTGTTCATAAGGAATGTGTTCTGATTTTTTTTTTATGCTTCCTAACAGGAAAGGATGATCATGTTTTTCCAGGTTGACCAGCAGCAAATTCATTCTGCCTGCGGGACTGCTGAGCGCTGTGTTCCTGCCCTTGGCACTCCATGCCGCACTCTCTGCCTGAATACCCCGGACCTCTGCCGAGCAGGACGGCTGTGGCTGCAATGGTTCCCATAAGTGAGTACTGTTGGCCGTGCCCTCCCAGGGAGAGGTTCATTGATGCTTGTTAGTGATGCTAATACAAATCAACTTAAGTTTACATGGGGAGACTGGTCCTTACTGAACAGGCCTGGGGAAACGGGCATGCTCACGGGGAAGCATAAACAATACAACTCTGTCAGAGCTAACTAACTTTTAATGATTGCTCTGAGAAACACGCTTAATCGATTTAAATGCTCAATATTGAGTTTATGTGAACTTTTAAGATAAGAGCGCACAAGGAAATAAGGGTGATGCTAAAAATCTGAATCCTATTTTGAATGGTAAATTAATTGCTATATACTGTGTTTCAACAATGCTGTTTTGCTCTATCCAGTTTCACTCCTGTATTGCTTTTTGCTGTCCTGCTCTCCCCCTTGCCCAAAAAACTTGTGTACGAGGAGCTTGAGTTCCTGAAGGTCGTTTCTTTGTGGAGGGACTCTGGTGGCAGACGGGTGTCTGTCTGTGTGTCAGCAGAGCGAGCTGAGCTTTGCCTCCCCTCGGTGTTTCTGTGGAGCTCAGCCGGTGTTTGGTTAGAATCCACCAATAACGGCTATTAAAAAAGAGTAAAATACGTAAGGTACATCCTGCGCTAAACTGAGAGTGTGTTTAACAGTACTGAGCCTGATAAAGCTTCATCATGAGCTAGTAGATTTAACTGGTGGTTAAAGCAACTGATGGTTCACAAAACATTTGACAATGGGGAAAATGTTATGTGGACAATGTAAAGACCTTTTAAATAACTGCAATATAGTGATTTGTTTTTCTCCTTTGAGAGTTTTGTTTCCCTGTTTAAAAAAAGGTTTAATGTGCCCTTGTCTGTGTCTGGCGCCATGAGCCGGGGTGTTTTCGGAGGCGGGGGGGCTCTGAGCTGTTGTGCCTGAGCGTGATACTGCGGACACCAAAGCAGATGATGGGAGTGAGCAGGGATGGAGCATGTGCCTGCTCAAACTTACGGCCTTGTAAACAGTCGTAACTTGGCAGATTTTTAAGTGCAGGAGATGATCTTGGCCTACAGGTACTGTCCACAAAGCTAATTAATTTTATTCCCGGGAGTGTTTAGAAATAGATTTTTTGCATGGATTCGATGCTAACAAGAGCAAAGCTATAGCTAATAGATCACTTGCCAATTGTAATGATAAAAACCTAACATTTTTGTATCAAGTGTTAATACAATCAAACACAGAGGCTTACTTGTCTTTTAAATATTGTGGGGTTTTGGTTTGGTGGTTTGTTTTGGTTTTTGTTTGTTGTGTTTTAAATATAGTCCAGAGAAAGGGAACTTGAACCAATAGTTGAGCATCCCTGGTCTGTGCGGTCACTTTGTGTCTTCAATAATCTGAGATTTGGGACAAAGCCGTGTCATCTTGGTGGCTGTATTTGAGAGTACTGAATATTAAGAAATTATAGTATTTATAGACGTGATCAGTCTCTTCTGATTAGCTTTATCCTTATTAATTAGAGGTTATTTCCGAATGAATCGGAGAAGATAACAAACCCTTGTCCCGCAGCGCAAGAAGGACACAGACAAATTGGGGCGGGAATGAGGTAAGAGTTACCCAGCTCATTAGAGGTGAGGAAGAAAAAGGAGGGCAACCAAGCTAAATACTCAGGTGCTTTTAGTTAACTCATTAGAGCCAGCTAAAATGAAATACTTCCATCAAAGTCACTCTTGTCCTTGGGATTTACTGGAGTGTGAGAGAGACGAGGCTTTGGCTGGTTGATGGGGCGCAGGGCTGGCACTCTGAGACGGGGCTAAATGGGGCACAGGAAATGTCACCCTGGGGTCTCTGAGTATAGTCTCCAAAGAAAACGGGAGACTGTCAGCCCAGACACTTAAAGGTGAGTTGAAACAATCATTTAAAATTCAGCTTTGAGGAGCCGTGTACCTGTCCCGGCAGGAGGGTTCGTCCCTCGCCTGCGATGCCCGAGGAGAAGGGATGCAGGATGCTTACGCTGACCCTGTTGCTGGTGTGGCAAGGGCAGAGGTACACCAGGAGCGACCTGCAGCAGCCCACAGGATGCTGCTAAGCTTTGTGGAAGCCCAGGCTGTGGCTGGGATAACTCAGCTGTACTCCGTGGTGTCCTCCTTTCCTGAGAGGGGCCACAGCAACAGCCTCTCACCATGTTCATGCCTATGGGAGGGTTTTCTCCCCCAAGAAAACTTTCCAAAACAAAGCTGTGGGGTCTCAACAGGGATTCATCCATGTGGGTGGAGACATCCGTGGGGGTTTAGGGGTGTCTGGTGATGGGAGTTATATGTAAGCACAGCCCATGGTGAGGGGGGAAGGCCAGAGACCTTGAATGGAAATAGGGGGTTCAGCGAGTCCTGGGGGGCTGGGGTTCCGTGGCTGTGGGTGCCAATGGTACGCTCAGGGACCCCATCGGCTGTGTGTGAGAGGGCTGTGGGGAAGAACGGACAGGGCCAGTGTGGGCTGGGGGTCAGCCCCCCCAGCACACCCTGCTCTGGCCNGGTGAGGGGGGAAGGCCAGAGACCTTGAATGGAAATAGGGGGGTCAGTGAGTCCTGGGGGGCTGGGGTTCCATGGCTGTGGGCACCAGTGGTATGCTCGTGGACCCCATCGGCTGTGTGTGAGAGGGCTGTGGGGAAGAACGGACAGGGCCAGTGTGGGCTGGGGGTCAGCCCCCCCAGCACACCCTGCTCTGGCCCTGGGCAAAACCTGGTCCAAAGCACCTATGAATTAAGCCCCGTTTCTGGTGCGGCCTCTCTGATGTGATGTTCTAATTGCCCTGTGCAATCTGCAGCATCTGTGATAGGTCACAGCTTCCGCTATTTCATAATAAGCTATTTTGCCTGAATCTGGCAAACTTCCCTTGTTTAAAGGGCAGGGGAATATTAAATAAATACCATTTATATTTATTTGCCTCGGATCAAACTGTGGCTCTCGCGTTAATTTTGTTAGGTTTTTGGTAATTAGCCGGCTCAGCCCATATTTGGGATTCAAATCCAATATTTGTTNCCCCCCGCCCAGGCTGCGGCTCCGCTTCTCTATTCCTTTAATCAATTCCTTGCGTTATACCATACATTTCCCTCCTCATTACAGCGTATCAAGCATCTGCCACGCGCTCATTAATTGGTCAATTACTTTATTTATATGCTAAACATTATCTAAAGCAGCCCTCATTACCAGCACCGTGGCTGTGGTTTGTGTTGCACGGGGTTTTTTAATAGGTTTTATGTGCCTCATCCTCTCCTTGCCACCGCGGC
>VXBO01007858.1:529549-686969 GCA_013400135.1 Rhinoptilus africanus | reverse complement strand
CCCCCCCTCCGCCTCGGGAAAGGCCGGGGAGGGGCTGGGGGGACGCTCCCCCCCCCGTGGGTTCCTGCTGGGCTGGGGGCTCAGCCGGGGGGGCCACCCGTGCTGGCTGGGCTGGGGGGCCCTGCCCTGCCGGGGGGGGCTTGCACAGACCCCCCTAACCCAGCGTGGGCCCGGGGGGGCTGTGCAGGTCCCCGCTCTCGGAGGGCAGCGCTGCACCCGCCGCCCCTGGGCCTGTTTTCCGCTGCTTTCACACCGCCCGAGAGGAGAATAAAGACCTGAAACTGCGATAAAGCGGATGATGGGAGAATCCCCAGTAACTCCCTGCTGGGGCAGGCCAGGGACCACTGCTCATCCCGGTTTCTGGCCCCGTCTGCTGCTGCAAATTGGCTCCGAGGTCACCTTTAGGTGTCAGTTCTGCCTCCTTGCCTGGGGATGTCAACAGCGCTGCCACCAGCTGGGAATGACGCGCTGCTGGAAAGCCTCTGCTCTTCCTGGGCTCTGCTCTCCCGGCCCTCTGTCCATCGCTTCCCATGGTGCCATCCTGCTCCTCTGATTACAAGTTGCTGTGGAAGGGGATCTTGGCCTCTTGCTATCCTGTAAGATGCCCCGTCATCGTAAAATGCCGTAGCCATCATAAATAATTTAGGGCTAACACTTCAATGTTAGAAACTGCAAGGAATAAATACCTGGTGTGTGCACAAGGGTTTCATTACCCTGCCCTTCCTGTCAGCCTGCGGAGGCACCGGGGCTCTGCCTGGGCCGCCGCATCCAGCAAAACCAGCGCTGCAGCGCTTCCAGCAAAACCGACGCTGCGGGCGCTTCCAGCAAAACCAGCGCTGAGGGTGCTTCCAGCGGGTCCATGAGCTCCACCAGGCAGCAGAGGGGAGGGGAAAGCCCGGGCGCAGGGAAGGGGCCGGGGCTTTGCTGGTCCTCTGTCCCTAAGGTGTGTTTGGCGGCTCCTTTGCCCGCATCCTCCCCAGGTACAGTCGTGGTGTCCGGCTGCTCTGCGCCTCGCGGGGCGGCTGCTGCCGACGCCTGTGCCCAGAGGAAACTGGAAAGCACTGGAAAGCGTGCCCTTGCGGTGACGCTGCCATGTTACAAACCCCTCTCGGTAGTTCCTCTATTGCTGACTGAAGAAATCCAGACAAGAAAGCCCGAGCAGGACCAGGGTGGTGGGGGGATTTTAGCCAAACCTGCCTCCCCGTAGGGTGCCACGCAGGAAGGTGGGGGTTGCTGCTGCGGTGGCTCCAGCCTGGGGCTCCTGGGCTGGGGGAGTCGCGGCAGCGGCTGCCCCGACCCCAGGGGTGTGAGCCCACGGCTAATGCCAGCCTGGGCCAGCCCTGCCGCTGCGGGGCCACCGCACCCAGCCCAGCCGCGCGCCGGGGGCACTGTCCTCCCTCCTACCCGGTTTACATTTGTTGTGTCCTGAGTTAATATTACTTTGAAATGTATAATATCCATGAAAATATTATCTCTGTACTTAAACCCTTTAGTTTAATTGGATAGAGATATCATTATCCAGAGCTTGTTTATGTATTGCTGCCTGCAGAATAGAGTCAATTTTCCAGACCGAGATGATGAATGTGAGCACCAAAGAAATTTTATAATTTAATTTTAATAACCATGACATTATTATTTTAATAACCATAAATAATAATATTTTTTTAAAAAATGTTCAAGCGCTTTGCACAAAACCTTGGAAGGAAAACTATGCCATAATGATACAGTGGGGGGTTGTGTTGCAACTTATTAATTTTATTTCATTGTCAGATGCACACTTTGCTGTGAGGAGAAGCTGTTACGGGTTTGGGCTTTTTAGGTCTGAACTTGAACACTACCAAGGTCCATTTGCTCCTGCTGATGGTTCTGGAAATCTGATGAATTACTGTGAACTTTTTTTTCCTTATTTTCCACTAAAAGTCTAGAGGCAAAGTCACTTTGGGGTGTGTTAGAGCAGTGTGTGCCAGGGCTGCTGCCTTCGCTCCAGTGTCTGCTGCAAAGTCCAGCTTTTGTCCCAGCGTGCGCCGTCCCTGCAGCCCAGGGAGGCTCCAGGGCCCTGCCAGCCCCAGCCTGGCCCGGGATGTCAGGACCCGCTCCTGCACCTTGTCCTTGGGGCCGTGGCCCTGTGTGGGGCTGTCCCCAAGCTCGCTGGGTGCGGCCGTGCCACTTCGCCCCAGCCGTAATTCTCCCTCTGGAGCCCACTGACGAGTGGGGTCAGCACTGGGACTGGTGCTGTTTAACTTGCAGTGACATGGACAGTGGGATCGAGTGCCCCCTCAGCAAGATTACTGATGGCATCAAGCTGCGTGGAGCGGTCAGCATGCTGGAGGGACGGGATGACATCCAGAGGGACCGGGACAGGCTTGAGAGGTGGGTGTGTGTGAGCCTCCTGAAGTTCAACAAGGTCCTGCACCTGGATCAGGGCAATCCCAGGCACAAACACAGGCTGGACAAAGCATGGATCGAGGGCAGCCTGGAGGAGAAAGACTTGGGGAGGGGGTACTGGTGGATGAAAAGCTGGACGTGAGCCAGCAGTGTGTGCTCACAGCCCAGAAGGCAAACCGTATCCTGGGCTGCATCGACAGCAGCGCGGCCGGCAGGGCGAGGGAGGGGATTCTGCCCCTCTGCTCCGCTCTGGTGAGACCCCACCCGGAGTGCTGTGTCCAGCTCTGGAGCTCCCAAGGTAAGAAGGACACGGACCTGTGGGAGCGGGACCAGAGGAGGCCACAAAGATGATCAAAGGGCTGGAGCCCCTCTGCTGTGAGGACAGGCTGGGAGACTTGAACAAGCCTGGAGAAGAGATGGCTCAAGGGAGACCTTAGAGCCCCTTCCAGTACCTGAAGGGGGCCTACAGGGAAGATGGGGAGGGACTCTTTATTAGGGAGCGTCGCAACAGGATGAGGGGTAGCAGTTTTAAACTGAAAGAGGGGAGGTTTACACGAGATATCAGGAAGAAATCCTTTCCTGTGTGGGCGGTGAGCCCCTGGCCCAGGTTGCCCAGAGCAGCTGTGGCTGCCCCATCCCTGGAGGGGTCCAAGGCCAGGCTGGACGGGGCTTGGAGCAGCCTGGGCTGGTGGGAGGTGTCCCTGCCCAGGGCAGGGGGAGCGGGTCAAGACCTCTGTCTAGAAAAATGCAACCCGCCCACACGGGTCTGTGTGTTGAGTGTGAAATGAAGGCTAAAGGACAGAACAATGTCTCTTTCCATGCCTCCCTGCATTCAGCGTGTGGGCACTTTACGTATAAACAGGCTCATTTCGGTGTGGGGTCCCCAAGGCCAAGGTGAGGGAGTTGCGTATCTCTGCCCTCCCGAGCACCGCACTGCTCTTATCCCCCAGGACAACCTGAAACCTTCAGCACTGTAGGATGGTTTAGGCTCGAATAACTGCTGTTTACTGTTCTTACATAACCCTTGCTTATTCCTGAGCTTATGTTGCTGTTGCTGAAGACACGCAGGTCCACAGCAAGCACCAGCGTGTGGCGGCAGCTCCACGGGGAGCGGGGCTGGGCCCACCAGCCCCACGGCCAGGACCCACCACTGGGCACTGGCTGCTGACCTGGAAACGGGACTATGTGATTGCCAGGCTCGTTTTTCCCCCCAGCCAGAGGCATCAGGCAGGGTGACTCCGTGCGGCTCGTCTGGTTGGGTTTCAGGGCGCACTTTGGCCAGCAGGTCCCCAACCGGTCGCTCGGGTCCCCTGCCCCTCTGCTCTGCCTAGGGTCCTCACCATCGGATTTTTCTTTTTCAGGAGATGACCTCCACATCCCCAGCCATCGGCGTGAAGTCTTGCGCTGCTCCAGCTCAGCTCCCAGCAGGCTCGCAGAGGACCATCGCCCATGGTGGCCCCAGGAAGGAGCCCCGAGGGCCATGGTTTCTGATGGGGACCACCAGGCTGGTTGGGCCAGGGGTACCCCAGAGGGGCTGCCCCTGCCGGGGTGGAATTTGGGTGCACACCAGCTGTTTAACACCAGCATTGCTGCCAGTGGGACACAGTTTGTGGTGACTTGCCTAAACCGAACTGTGGCTGAGGTGAGCTCAATGAATTAGAGCCGGGATTAGCTCCAACACAGGGTACCAAACCAGAAATACCCATTTCCCAGAAGCGTCCTCCGCTCAGTGTTGTGGGCAAAGCATCAGTGGCACCTGCGGGCCCCAAACTAAATACCTGTGGGGCACCCCAAACAGAGAGAGACGGGCTTGTGGGGCCAAGGGGACAGCAGTAGGCAGGGATGCTCTCTCTCCCTCTCTCCCCTCCAGAGAAAAGATCAGCAAGCTCTTTATTTTTTTTTTCTTTACAGTTTTATTTACAAAATGTATTAAAACTCTTTGTACAACACCTCATTAAAATGAGGCTCAGTAATTGATGCCCACACATGCAGTTTATGCTTTTACAGCCATTAGTTTGCTTGGCAATTTTTCTGCTCACTGAAGTGCAGTTTGAACAACCAAAAGTAGGAACTTAAATTACAAAAAAAGGAAAAAAAAAAAAGGTGGGAAAAAAAAAGATAGAAAAAGGAAAGAACCCCAAAATCCCCCAAAGCAAAACAAATGAAAAAGAAAAAATATACCGAAACAAATAATTGTGAGACTACTGCTGAACTTCCGATAGCTTGAAGTTGGTAGCCGGAATTGGTAAGCACTCAACACGTTTTGTTTTAGCTTTACATGCAAGTTTAAAAAATATCAAACCATTTACCAAACTCCCTTCACTGGTGTGAAGCCTCCACTCTTAAAAATTGATTTGATAAACATACATATTTTACACAGCTTTTAAGAAAAATGTTTGTTTTAAATACAACTGATAACTGCACAGCTTTAGCTCGCCCTTGCTGGGGACGTGATCGCGTTCAGAAGTTGAAAAAGAAAAATCACAGTTTCATGAAAAGAAAATGAAACCAAAATTATTTTTGTCAATATCTTGTTAAAAACTCGAACAATAAATTATTCTCCTATGAGCTTTTAAAATGGTTTTATATTACATTTTTGTTGGAAATACTTATTTTTAACAAGACTTTCCCCATATAATTTTTTTCTTTTTTTTTCGTTTAAATCCTATTAAAAGTTCAACTCTATCATCAGCAAACTAAACGCCTATGGGTCAGACTGGTTTAAATGAGTTTCTTTTTCGTTGTATGTTACTGATGAAATAAAACTCTATAGTAAACTACAGAAAATACATATTGTCGATTAGAGGTAATTAGTATGCAGATATTCCATTGAACATTTCCCATGTGATTGACAATATGTTTAAAGGTTTGTATTTTTTTTTTGTCTTTTGCTTTTTTTCTTTTTTTTTCTTTTCTTTTTTTTTTTCTTTTAAAGATGAAGTTAAGTAGTTTCCAGGCAGAGGTTCAAGGCTGAAAGGCTGCTGCTGTCTAAGCCGTTGGATGTGAGTAATAGTGAGCCCCGACCTGGAGCGGCGGCGGCGGGAGCGCGGCGTCCTCTTTACAGAGAGGGCAAGGACAGGAGCATCCTCTCGCCAGCAGCCGTGAAACAAGAGTTGGCAGGAGCTGATATAATATAACAGTACTAGCAGGAGTCATGTTAGATCGCTGAATATTACTCTGGAACTGCAGCTCTAATTTGAGTCACTAGCCTCTTTCCTTACTTCTGTTTTGAAATGGCCGTAACCGGGAGGCGTTAGCTGAGCACAGTGCTAGTCGTGAGAGAACGGGGGGAAGCAGAAGCTGGCCTGGGAAACACTAACCTGCGCTTCTCTTGCTTCGTTGCTTGATATTAAACTGTGAATTAAAATGCAAATGCACACCAAGAAAAGAGATATATGGTCTGAACCTAAACAGCAAGTAGCTTTTCTTTTTTTTTTTTTTTTTTTGAATTTTTTGAAAGCCACCCAATGTCATTTTAATAAAGCACCTGTAGGTATGCCTGATGATAGGAAAAAAAAACCCCAAAGGAATGCAGTATTTTCTGCCCACACTTTAGCTACCTTGTCAAGAAATTAACTTACTGATCTGGAAGCAAGACATGCAGTTCCACAAATTACTTTCTTTTGGATTTACAGATTCACAGTCATTGACCTTAACTGGTTTTAATGCACAGATTCTTTTCTTTGGGTGTTACACCTTTTACTGCTATACAGAACTGCTCAAATTAGCTGGAAAGTTTAAAGTGGCTCAGAAAAAAAAAAAAGTAAAACTCACACCACCGGTAAGTAAATACTGAAACATCTTGACATCAGCTCATACAAGCAGTGACAGGCCAGTCCGTGTTCGCACGCAGCAGATTTCTGAGGCTTTGTGTCAGGAGGAGTTTCATAATTTGATACAATTGGGGTGGCTGACGAAACCGGCTGCGGTTTGCTTTCAGGACACAAGTTCATTTACTGTGCAGTGGTATCAAAGAATGGCTTTTGTTGCACTGATTTTTTTTTACAAGATTTTTTTTTTTCACATAATAATATCTTGTTTCCAGTCCTTTCCTTTTCTTTTTCTCTTTTTTATCTTTTCTTTCTCTTGTTTTTCCTTTTCCTTTTCTTTTCTTTCCTTTCTTTCTCTCTTCTCTTTTCATTTTCTTTTCTTTTTTTTTCTTTTCTTTTCTTTTCTTTTCTTTTCTTTTCTTTTCTTTTCTTTTCTTTTCTTTTCTTTTCTTTTCTTTTCTTTTCTTTTCTTTTCTTTTCTTTTTTTCTTTTCCTCTTTTGTTTTACTTTACTTTTTCTTCTTTCAAGCAAAGCAAGAATATTTCGGTGATGGTTTGCATTGTTGTGAGTCTCAGAGTCTTCCATAAGGCACTGAAGGAAAAAATATCAGTTTTTCCTATTAAAAGTACATTGCACCATCATCAATGCGTGTCATGCCTGACACCTCGGAGAGAGTACGACTGGCTCAGGTGGTCCGAATCCGTGAAGTAGCCACATTCTCTGCTGCTTCTCCTCTTGCGTGCTGTCAGGGTGAGGATCTATAATAAAACCAGAAAAATTTCATCACCCCGGGGGCAGGGAAGCTCAGCCTGGGGGGAGGCACAGTCTGTGGGCGATGGGCTAACCAGGCTTCTCCAGGCTCATTTTTCAGCTATTCAACTCTGCTTTTCATGCTTTAGAAATCATGATTTTTAGCGTAGAGACTTTTTTGTTCTATTGTAGATATTTTTTGAGATTCCCTAAAAAGCACTTACCTGAACTGATACTAGCTTAAAAAATAAAGGGGAAGAGGTCACTATTAAGAGAGATGCAAATTCTGATTACGGTAATTTTTAAAGCCATTAACAAAATACTTTCATATGTACTGAACTAGCACAATGCTGGAGAGAGGAGTTACTCACTTCAGCGAGAAGCCAGCTATCAGTGTTTGTAATACAGGATGGTACCAAGCTTACTTCGGTTCAGGAAAGAAATTTAAATCGCTTGTACTCTGCGACTGCCACCAGACGCTGTTTGACAAGCCCTTTTGCAGCAGTCTGCTGATGCACACCACGGAATATCACACACAGCTTAAAAAAAAAATAAAAGAAAGAAAGAAAACCAGAGGGTTTTAGTTCCTGGCCCGTAGCCGTACCCCTAGATTTTCACACTTTCTGTGCCGTACACGTTGTAGCCTTCTCTGTAGGTAGCGTAATTCTGGGTGTTGGTGGCGGGAGCGGGTTTGAAGTTCTGCGTGTTCTTGGTGAGTTTCATTCGCTTGGACTCGGCCCGAGACTTGTAGCAGAACTCGATCAGGGCCACCATCATGGCCAGCCCCAGGCCTCCCACAAGGATATAGAAAACCCCGGCAACATTGCTCAGGCTCAGAGCGCTCGTCTTGTCCTAAGAGAAACGAGCCACGCCGTTAGTTTGGCTGCGAGGAGCGGACAGACAGACAGACAACAGGCTACTTTGCACTTAGTCCTAGCTGGAATGACTAGTCTCATGGCGTTCGGTGTCCCGCTCGCGGGTGGGTGCTGTCCCCCCGATCCCGGCAGCCCGGGGCTGCGCAGCAGTGACTGCTCCGTCTCCCACCTTTTGGCGGGTGAAACTCTGGCCCACTCCAAGGTGATGAGATTTAATTTGACCTCTGGCTTCCCCTGGCTGAGCATCTCTGGTGGCAAAGGCACCTCGGGAAAGCTCTGACAGGGAAAGCAGTGGCTGCGGAAAACAGCAGGTTTTACAGAAGGCCGTTACAAAACTAGAAAAATCAAAACCCAAACCACTGCACACTCGGTTTTGGTGAATGCAGATAAAATTACTGAGATGCTGCTAAACTTATCTACCTTTTTTCCAACAGTTGGGAAAAAGCCCCACACCCTAGGAAGACGGTCAGTTACTTTAAGGTCAAGCAGCAGAGCCCTAAACTAAACTAACACCTTCCGTGACCGAGGGAGAGGGAGTTACTGAATAAAACCAGTCACTGCAACACAGAGAATGCTGGCCAGGGTTCACCTTCCTTCACTACATGTCAGATGGGGGAGAAGGCTTGCATTTTTTTAAAAAACCATGATTCTGTAACCAGGTTAAGCAGAGCTGCAACCCTTTTGCTGCTGCAGGGCCGGCGTGTGGCACCGCCGCTGGCAGCCCCGCGGGACGGGCAGGAGCCGGAGCCGGGGCTGGGCACAGGGATGTGCCCCAGCATCCCCACGGACAGCCAAACTTGCACGTAGCCAGAATAAAATAGGACCTACCTTCTCAGTGTCTGTGCATTTCACAGGCGGTTTGGATAGGGGCACTTGTAGCAAACAGCCTGCCTTTTAAACTAAAACTGCTACTGATTTACACCTCTCTTCAGTTAGTTTCCTTCTGCAGCTGCCGTACATTCAGCTGCCCTGCGATCCCAAACTTCCCTCATAGAACAGGTACAGGGCTGTGCCCTGAGCAACTTCCAGTCCAGCTGAAACCAATGAATTTTTTATTATTGGCTTCGATGGAACTTGCAATTGTCCTCTGACACCGCGAGGGTGCTTCCAAATTAGAGTTTTCTGTTTGAATGATTATAGAGAGCACTTCCAAAGGCACCAGGGGAGTTGGGCACTCGACTGTGACTGATTTCAGCTGGAGCTGGATTTCTCCTCCTCTTGGTGCCTTTGAAAATGTCCTTTACTCCAACAAGCCCAGCACTTCTACGGTGTTTTTCTACTCAGTGGCTCTATAAGAAAGAAAAAAAAATTCCTCTGTGTTTTCTTTTAAATGAATGGTGCAAATAAATTATTTCCTGCAATTTAAGCGTGCAGCTGCTGGGCTGTGAACCTGTCAGCCCCGGAGGGGGTTTCCACTGGGCGCTACTGGGGTCCTGCCCGAGGAGCTGCCGGCGGCCGGCCCTGCACAGGGCAGTACAGCAGCAACATGGTGCAAAGCAGAATAAAAAAGGATATAAAATATTTACGTAATGAGTTACCAATAGTATTTCTGGATTTTTTTTTGCTTAAAGTCAAACCAATTTCAAACTGAATTGGGAAAGGGGGCAGAAAGGGCTTTTTTTTTTTTTTTTTTTCTTTATCACAGGTCTGTCCTGAAATTGTTCACCCTTAGCAAGCAAATGGCTGTTTCCCAAACTGACATGTAGAGAATCTAAGTCACAATTTTGAAACAAAAATGTGGTTTTGCAATAAAAGTAAAAATAAGAAAAGACGCTGGCCTGAATAATACACATTGACTGTGCTGACATTTGCACATTTAAATACCAGCTTGGGAGGCTTTGGGGGCTTCTCTCTCCATGCTTGTCTAGCCAAATACTCAAACAGTAAAACATACTCACAACTACAGTCTGTTACTGCATAAAAGAAAAATGCTGTCATGTTCAGAGACTTAATTATTCTTTCTATTCTTTTCTTTCAACCTTCAAAATGTAAATACCAACTTTTGAAAGAAGTCATTCTTTGTATAAACAAACAGTGGGTCAAAATGTGATTGCTAATCAGTACAAAAAGACCTTCAGCGACTGACCTTACTTCCGGAGTCCTTGGCTCCACATTCACCCTTATCGTACCACCATTTGTTTTTCAGCTTGTCTAAGATGCCTTGTTCACTGAGTTTCAATACTGCAAGGTTTACAGGAGTTCTTCACGTGGGAAATAACATAAATAACATTATATTATGTTATTTTATGTTATTCAATCTTTAAACTACTTTAAAACTATACAAAGCGATAAAGCAGGGTTCCTGGCCACAAAGTATTTACACTGCAGGCAACTGGATCATCCCCTTAAGTTAAGGCTAGAGCAACGCTACATTACCAGGTCCTGCCCATATCGCTTTGAGTAATCGGCACTCACTGTTAAATGAAGGCAGCACAAACAAAGCAAGGCCAATTTCCCAGTTTGGTACAAGCGCAGGCGTTCGCAGTAGCTGTACGGAGTACGGTGGGTTTGATCCAGCGGGACGCCCCGTATTGCACTAACAGAGAGTTAAGTCCCAGGAGTGAGCAGCCGCGGCTCCCGACAGTGAACCAGCCCTGTGGCTCCAGCCCCCCCGGCAACCCCGGCACCCGGCGCCGTGTGTGTGTGTGTGTGTGCACATCTGCAAAGCAAAATACCCCAGGGTAGGTGCTATGGAGGGGGATTTTGCCGGCTGTCACGGCTGTTTCCCTGCCGGCGGTGGTTCCTCCAGCTCCATGCTTGGAGGCACCGCGTGGGCGGCTGCTCTCCCCTGGAGCTGCTGCATCCTCAGCTCTGCTGGTCCAGGGAACTGTGGCAGAAAATGAGCAAATGCAGACCCTTCTGAAACAAATTAGTTAGTGTGGAAATGCCGACCCAAAGTGCCCAGGGTGTGAAATGCTGGCAGGATGAAGGGAGCTGCTGACTCTGGCGCTGATAAAAGCCCACAGGCCCGGGGGACCCAAGCTCGCCTGTCCCTTCCCTGTGAAAGTAGTGCCTGAGGAGCCCTCAGTCGGGGTTTGTCCCATTTCCTCCTTGTGAGATATCTATCTCAGGGGTTTTCCTGCCTCTTTCTGTGAGACTGGCTCCCTGCGTTAGGGACGTCTTCTGTTCCTGCTCCTGCTTGAGCAGCTTTGATCCCTGTTCCATGGCCGTGCAGGGCAGCCGGTGGGGAGGAAAGGGATGGGTCCTGCACCTCCGTGACGCTGTGCCACCTTGTGTGGGCTAACACCAGGCGGAAACACGTGGCTGCCCTGCAACATGCCCCGCTCCGGGTCCATCCGTGCCTCGGCGCCGCAGGAGCTCAGCCCACGCCTGCCCCGGTGCCAGCCTCGCTTCTCCCTCTCCCTGCTCCCGGCCTTCTCCCACCCCTGACTAAAGTGCGTGACTCTCTGCAGAGAGGAAGAGACTCCGGAGTAAGAGCAGCACAACCTATACACAACCACCTTAATTACACGGCAGCATTTAAGGGAAACGGCCACAGGCTGGAAGGGCAGGTCGATACTGGAAGCAGCAGCTGGTGAAGAAAAGCCCCGTTCCCTCACCTGCCGAGAAGCTGCCCCTGAGAAGACCTGTCGGCGGCTGACGTTGAGAGGTCCTGTCCTCGGAGGAGCCTCGTGCCCCTCGGGAGGCGAGCAGGCCGGAGGTGCCACCCTGGGGGCAGCAGCCCCTGGAGGGGACACAGGCTCTGCTTGGCCGAGCCCGGGCAGGTCATGGGGCACCATGAGGAAAAGGAGCACCTTCAAGAGCTCCTGAGCTGAACGCCCCAGGGGCTGCACCGTGACCCAGCGGAGTGTTACCGAGCCCAGCAGGGAGGGCAAAAGCAGGGAAAAGTCACCCAGGTGGGGAGAACCACTGGTCCCTGGTCCCAGTGGCAGGGATGCCGGCATTGCCTGCGCCCGCAGAGCCCCCCGGCCGGCCAGGCAGAGGCAGCACCACTGCCCGTGCTCTGCACAGCGCTCGGTTTGACACCAGCCAAGATTTCATTGTTGTAAAATGGCTATTTTTAAGTAGCAGCTGTAATCTAATTAAGTATCAATCAGGGAAGGCTGTACGCGCTCAGCCGGACACAGCCGACGGCGGCGGCGAGAAGCCGCAGGAGACAAGGCGGCGTTTGCTGGCTGGGCTCTGGCAGCACCCAGCCCCTCCGCCAGGAGCCAGCGGCACCGTGAACAGCCAGCTGGATCGCAGCGACGCTGGCATCCACCTATGGGCAGGGCTAGAAAATACCAACGGGATCACAGCACGCTCCGCAGACACTGCAAATGCCCTGGGTAATGCACCTGCCCTGGGGGCTTACGCCCACGGGGACCGGCCACCTCCTGGCCAAGCCACCATCGGGGACCCTCCTGGGCAGCCGTGCTGTGACGAGGTGCATGGTGACCCCCGGGCAAATACCCTACGAGCAGACGCACACGATTGCAATGCAAGTCGGTGAAAGCCGAGTGCCCTCACCTACCCGGTACAAGCCCCAGAAGAAAGAATGGTGTGGATTATTGTTTAGAGAACAGCGCTCTCATTTTAAATTTCATTTAAAAACTATCCAATTTGGAGAGGTTTTATGCAATACATCTCTCCGCTTTGAAAAGCATTGTGCAGCTGAGAATACACAAACAATAGGGAGAAGGTTATAAACACCTTTTCTCCCATCCGCATATTTTATTGTGTAAATTTTCCCCTCCCCCCAGTCCTATTCCAAACACTATTTTTAATTTGCATGCCTTTATAAACCCCATATGGAGTACAGAGAATTTGCATAACATCCAATACGTTATAGATTAGCTTTCACAACATTATACAGTATTGGGAAATGAGGAGGCTTAACATGCTAATTAGGGTGCTTTATTTTTTTTTTTTAAGCCAAGATTGCAGTTAATTGCACACACGCAACTGCCAAAAAAAAAAAAAAGTAGCAAACTAAAATTATCTTANGGGGGGCTTTAATGTGTTATTTGGGTTGTTTTTTTTTTTTTTTTAAGCCAAGATTGCAGTTAATTGCACACACGCAACTGCCAAAAAAAAAAAAAAGTAGCAAACTAAAATTATCTTAACTAAACAGATGGGAATTTGCCTAAACTGGGGTTTTCACTATAGTTTGTCATGGCCCTGTTTGTCGGGTGAGGAACTGCAATGCCTCTGCCTGGGTAGGAAAGAGGTGGTTTGCTCCATCTGTCTGTCCCAGCAGGAGGAGCAGAGTGGGACAGGTGGACAAGCGCCGAGAGCCGCTGTGTGCTTCGGGGCAGGGGGCCCTAAGCCAGCCTGACTGCCAGCGGCTGGGATGGGATGGGACAGGCAGGTCGAGTGAGGAGGGACGGGGGGAGCTCCCAGCCTCCTCCGGCTCCGCTGTTTTCCTGGCCGGGGCACTGGGACGAGCAGTGCGAACCTGAGCGAAAAAGCCCTCTCAGTGTGCTAGAGAAGTCACTGGTTTGTGCTTCACAGATGGAGCATGAAATGCAGCTTCTTTGATCAGAGTCCTAAGGAACAATTTTGTCTGCTTCCAGGAAATTAATCCCCAGAGCTCTCAGTGCGCGAGCTGCTCCCCGTGCAGCAGGACCTGAGCGACCTGATGGTGGGAGAAGGTGCGACCCTCCGCAGCCCCCGTCCAGCTCTTCACCCGCCGGGACGCAACGTGAAATGCTGCAGGACGCGGCTCCTCAGCTCTGAAATTCCCCAGTTAAGTATCCCTATTGAAAAGTGAGCCTGGCTGTTGGCACATTTTCCGATTGCCCATCTTTGTGTAGCCTCCTAGCCTTGTTCAATTCAATAGCCAGCGCCAGGCATGGCTTTGGCTGAGATCCCGATGGAGGTGATGGAGGGCATGCCGGGGGGGTGGTGTTTTTCTCGCCAAGAGCTCAGCACTGCACACTGAACGGGAATCCTCCGCACTGTGCCTCGGCTGGCAACCCAGCCCGTCCCATGGAGGTGCCGGGGCAGCGGCAGCACCCACGGCTACCCCGGGCAAAGCGTTTCCTTTGCTATTACAGAGGGAAGCGCAGGGCTCTTCTGGCAGGGAGGGCTGCTGGCTGTAGGAGGAGGATTTCTCAGAGCTTGCCCTGGCACCGCTTGTTTGCGGGGGGATTTTTTTTTAATTGCCTTAGAGGCAGAGGAGCACAGGGACTCGATGACTCGGCCGGGTCCCAGGGGAAGGCTGTGTCCCAGGCCCCCACCTGCCCCCCCGGCCAGTTGCGCTGCCCCAGAATCAGCTCAGAGGATCACTTGCTCAGTTTCTGAGACTCTCTCTTAAAAGACTTCCCTTTCCTCATCTTTTTCCTGGGATAATTTTGTGCCTTTCAGCTCCTTTTTAAATGAGGTTGCTGTTGTTGGGCTGTACAGGATATCCTATGAGGTCCTCATCCCTTTCCCGGGTGGCTTCAGCTGTTTTTCCTCTGCCTTTAATTTATGATGGGATTCTTTTTCATTTCCCCCTGTGTGGTTTCCAGCCCAGCTCTCTAGGAGTCTGGTTGCTTTTATCAAAGTAAAATGTTCAGAGGTTTGAGAGCTTGTGCTCTCTTGTTGCGCTCTGTACGCCTAAGAAAACGAGCTGAGGCAATTAGGATGAAGATGTCATTGTTTCAGATGTTGTAAGATGGGATTCTTGGGCAGAAACTTGCAGTGTTTTTCTTCCTCACCATAACAGAAGGATTTTTTTGTTTGCTTGCTTGTGCTTTTCATCTGGATGTAGCAGGTTTGGCTGATTCAGGCTTAACCATGTGAGGTTGGATCTGTTGGGCAGCTTCGACAAATCCCACTAAGGTTTTTTTTTGCTGACATCTACAAATGATGGAAAGACTTGCGTCTAGAGAAACGGTACCAGGAGCCTCACACTGAACAGTATTGCCCCCAGTGGCAAATTAAACCATTTGCTATGGTTGATTAATTTAAGAGAGGCACAACGTTAAGATCGGTGCCCATCTATTCTCACAGGCTTCACTTCATCAGTCTGCTGCAAACATGATTTTACACCAGGGACAGAGGTGGGTTTTATCGCTGCTTCAGCAGTTTGTTTCCTCTGCTCCCCTGTTAGAAGACCCATCTCGGGTGCCGGCAGCTTGACGTTCCCCTCTTCAGCCATCAGGTACTGCTAGAAAACAAGCTGCACCAGCCTTTTTCCAAATGCAACCTGGCACCATCTCGAAGGAACTTTCCTCTTCCCTTTACTGTGTGGCCCTGGGACCTCCTCCCAGCCGCAGTTCAGCCCCTCCTGGCTCGGGACACCGGCCCCAAAAGTCCTGCTGCACCCCTTGGTGCTGGTGGCCCCAGGTGACAGGACGATGCTGATGGATCGAACCGATTTTTGAAAAACGATGTGCACTCACTCATTAAAATCTCACCCCTGAACGAGGTCCCCAGAGCTCTGGGTTCAGTTTGAAAATCCTGGTCGCCTTCCCCTCCAAATTCAGGAGTCGCTACAGCACTTCTCTGTCATGACGGTGATGTTGCATAAAATTCATCATCGCTTCCAGGCTGAGTACGTTCTTTCCCCACGCTGATGCGTGAGATCATCCCTCAGAAGAAAGAGCTGCTATATGCTTTTCTCAGAGCATCTATTATGTTTCTATTTCATTATTATCTATTTTCCATTAATATGAAAAAGGGAACGCGATGACACAGAGCTCCTCTGCTCTCTCTTCTTACGTCTCCTCGAGACACCCTCATCCTGTCTGCGGGACTTCTTGCCCTGCCTCCTTTGCCACAGCACCAGTTTCAGGTTAGTTGCACTAATTTTTATCTCCATTGAGAAAAATGGTGGCATTATAATATTTCTTTCTGGCCAGAACGACTTCGAAGCTGAAGAAATGTCAATTAATCATCAAAGAAATAGTTCTTTATTGGTCCCAAATGTTAGAAGGTATAACTTCTGCCCTCTCAAATTATTAATTTGAGACCAGGTTAAATTATTAATTATTAAATTAAATCAGGTTTTTAATTTGATTAACAACCTTTTAGGTTCATTTTCATGATTTCACCTTCACCTATATTAAGTAGATAATGCAAAACCATAGATTTTTTATCTAGTGCCACCACTCTAGCTTCTACCGGCTTTAGAAAGAGCCCCAGCAGCCTGAAGGCCCACATACAACTGCAAAAGCTGGACAGGTTGCTCTTCTGGCAACCTGATTGCAGTTACTGGCCACCACGTTTACGTGCCGGTGCTGCAAACAGGATCCTCGCCTGAATTAATTCAGAGTGCACAGAAGAGGCTGAGCAGCTTCTTGGAAAAAGTGCTGTTAATTTATGAAAAGAACATCCTGGTCACCAGCCTTGCCAGCAAAGGGCAGTTTTCCCGGAACAAGCGACAGGGTGTACTGATGCTACTGGCTCCGCAGCTTGGGGTTTGGGCTGGTCCTCTCAAGTTGCTGCAGGCGATACAGAGAAGAGCCGGTGACCACTACAGGTGAGATTTAGGAGCAAAAGTCACTTTGGGACTTGAAAAATCTCACCCAATAATCTGTAGGCTTTCGTTGGCTGTGTGTAACTGGTGTGTGAGTGGCGTAAAGTCTCGGCAACACTGTAGTTATGTTTATTACTTGCAATCAATAAAGATTTAAGTGGTGATTGGAACAGCTTTGGATAATTCACATCCCATTCTATGCTCTAATGGATGTAATATAAATGTTATACCCAAAAATGATCATTGCCAAGGAGAGCGAATGAACGCGGCAGACAGCACACTGTTCCCTCAAACGAGACGAACCATTGCTCAGAATTAATTTACAATTTTTAGATGCGTCTTTCAGAAAAGGGAGCTGCAAAGAAAAGGTGTACCAAGTAAAGGCTCTTCGAAGCACTAATTGAAGGGCTTCCCTGGCGTCGCGCAGGACGGGGTGGGCAGCGCATGGCACTGAACCTCCCAGGCAGTGGGGCTGCCCCAGGGCTGCCCGGGCTTCTCTCGCCACCTGGGTTTTATGAACTGCAGGTCTTCCTCCATCCATCAGCAGCCGGTTTTGGGTGTTACATGGAGTATTTGGTGTACAGGGTACGGCCTGGCATTCTCTCAGCACTGTTGCTTGTAGCATCTTGAGAATCTAAATGTAGCTTTTTTTGGGGGTAGAGGGTGAAGAAATCACCCATCAGCTTGAAGGAAGACCAGAATAAGATCAGCAGTGAGAGCTCCTCTCCGGTCTTGAAAACGTCCTTTCTCCACTCGTGCCTGGGGCTGGGGCTCGGGATAGCAGAGAACGAGCTGCAGAGGAGCTGATCAGCGCCTCAGCCTGGGGGATGCCCGGCCGGCTCGGGAGGATGCCAACTGCTGGGCTAGTGCTCCAACCACCGCAGCTCCACGGCTCTTACGCGCGGTCCCCATGCAGGAGGGCTCGGTGGCTTCTGCAGTGCTACGCAGGCAGGATGTCATCCCCCGCGGCACCGGGGAGGGATGTGTGCCATCTCCCCCAGGGACAGAGAGTTCACTCAGTGATGGAGCAAAGAAATTTAAGGCCCATGACAGTAAGGATCCTCCTCACAAGGCAGATGGACGCTGAACATGGCCAACAGGAACCTGGTCCATTGCAAACAGCTCTGGCTGGAAGACCAAAGAGATGGGTTCCTGATGTGCTTAATACTGCACCTGCCGCAATGTGAAACCCTGCCTGGTCACTAACATGCCCTTTTTCATTTTTCCCCTGTCAGTGCAACATCAGGTGCCCAATAAGCGTGGCTGGAGAAGTGCTGTGGAAACACAGGCACACATGACTAGGGATGCGGTATTTACAGCAAAGCTGTTTGTGTTTTAACATACGCTGGCCCTGGCCGTTTGGGTACATCAGGGGAGGCACAATCACAGCGCCAAAGGCACCCTGGGCTCCCTCCGTGTCACACCGCGGGGGCGCAGAGCAGCTGTAAATCTGGTCTAATATCTGGCCAGGCCAGGGTTATTGCTGATTTGTTGGGATCAGAGCAACAAAAAGCCACAGGAGGTTTCTGGCAAACCGGTCCCTCTGAAGACTGGACGATTAATGAAGCATGACGTCCTGCCCCCGAGCCGCCCCGCAACCCTCCCCGAGCCGTGCGGTCAGACCCGCAGCTGCATCCCCAGCAAGGGGCTCCTACCCTCCCGACCGAACCCCAGGGACGTGAAGGAGGTGAAAGTCCACGGTGGTACCAGGTCCTGGTTAGTACATTATAAAGTACGTTGTGACTAGTTTTAATCCCTGTTGTTTTTATGCAATCCCTTTAATTTAGGAATCTGACATATTTAGAGCACTCTCACTTCTGCAGCAGGAATTTTGCTTTTGTTTCTAATGACTGTTTTTGTCGTTTCTTATGACCAAAGCTGCCCTTGCTGGCTGGAGCATCCCTGGGATTGCTGACCTCAGCACAACCCAACCAAGAACGCCCTAACATCAAAGAGTTTAGACATCACATGTCTGGGTTTCTAAAATCCGCCTCATAGTGTCAGAGGAAAGGCAAGTGGACTAAGGCGCAAAGATACAAGCATGTTCTTAATTCAAAACGCTTCCTAAAGTCCTCTAGGGTAAACCTACTGAAAACACTGAATTAATTGTTCCTGTTGGCATCACTGGCAAATCTCCACTGACTTCGGGGGAAGCAGAGTGTGAAGCCTGCTGCAGACATGTGGGAAGTGACACCTTTGCCATGCTCTGAGAGGTAAATATCTGAAGGGGACAGGGAGAACAACCTCGGACAACTGCACCACTGACTTGCACCGAGATTTCAGCCCCACACATCCAGCACCGCAGAGAAACCCCTGGAAGCCACACATCCCTGAGCCAGCCCGCGTGGCTGCACAGGGCACTGACACATGCAGCAAACAAACTCAGGCACTCCGCTCGATTTGACAGCATACCATGAAAATCTCACTAACAACCATCTTGGTATCATTAAATATAAAGATAGAAACAATCCAGGAAGAGAAACCAAATCCAGCATTATTCTCTAGAGGGCATTGCTTGAGGTCAAAGACCCATCTAAATCAAATAAGGCACTTTATTCCCCCAAGCTCCGTAAATCCCAGCCTGATCTGTAACTCTTGAATGGACTTTTTTGTCAGACCTTGTTACTGAAATAACTTCTGACTAGATACAAAACCTGCGGGTGAATGCACTGTCCAAGGGCTCTGCTCTTTCCGAGATCAGATCTATCTGCCTGTCATAATTTACCAATTTAACAATGTCTTTGTGCCACAAGTTATGTTTTGCTATGCACCCAGGCATGGGGGATGGGGAGGATTTCGGATGGAAATGGGCTCAGTATTAAAACCCACTATGTTTGTTTCAAGACTAGAGTCACCTGGTGCTTCAAGCAGGAGTGAACAGAGCCCTGAAAATATGGGCATAAAAACATACAGTCACTCACTATTCCTATTTGTTACCTTCTGTCTCAAGAAGTGTTCTTCTGAATTTTACACTGAACATTTAATATTCATGGAAAAAGCACCAGGTGTTGCTTCTTTAAGGAATGAACACTTGGTTGCTCTTTGGTACTATTTGAGACCTGAACCATTTTTCCCCTGCCTGGTGTTACCAGCAGTTGCACATCTACAAGATTTAACATTGGAAGGATTGAAATGCTTTATGGGTGGACAGAGGAAGGGACAAAAGCGAAAGCCATCTAGTTTGAAAAGACAAAGAGCTTCGAAAATGAGAAGACTAAAACTTGGTGCCTCAAGCCCCATATATCCCCCAGCCACCTAAGAAATACACTGCGTGTTGGTGGCTGGGATAGCGCTCGGAGGCATCCAGTACAGCAATAAATCCCCTGGCAGAAGGAGGTTGTTTTTCCTCAATGGCAGAGCCAGAAGCAGTTCCCGTTGCTCCAGGGAGGCCCCAGGTGCTGGTGAGCAGCACCCCGGGACCGCAGCTCCCCAGCTGCCAGCACCGGCTGTGGGCTCCTCCACGGCCATCACAGCTGGGCTGGGACCCTCCTTCAGGAGGTCACTGCACATTTTGTCTCTTTTATACCTTTTAGTACTGAACGGTGCCACGGGACGACAAAAATCTTTTCTGTGAAACAGCACACAAAGTAGTTTTTAGAACTAGTTCAGGCTGTGATACTGCCGGCGACAGAGCCAGCCGCTGCAGGCGGCGGCTCCTCCTGCCTCAGCCTGTGCCGATGGCTTCTCCCAAAGGCCACCAGTGACCGCCAGGCAGCCTCGCCGCCTTTCAGTCCTGCTCTGATGGCAAATGCCTGTAAACGAGAGGCTTTGCAGCGGGCGCTGAACACGGGTTTTGCAATGGCCATTTGAATGCTATGCAAATCATCTCTCGGGAATGGAGTTTTTTTGGTTATTGCTCAGCATTTAGTAGCTGCAATAGTTATCTGTAACAGAACTTTGTTCTAGGCTTCATTACTGGGTTTTTTTTCCATAAATACATGTTCTTTTGGTCAGTTCAGGGTTTCTTGCCTTTTTTCATTATAGGCAGGCTGGAGCAACCACTGTATCCTTGTGGAACCTGTGGGGTTTTTCCTTGCAGCAACTAGGTGTGCATTTTAAATTCGGGTGTTTTAACTGATGCTGTATTTGCTGCAACATGGAAGACATACACAGATGCACGTTGCCACTGCAACACCTCCACAGGCTCTGAACACACCTGCACGCAGCCAGATGTGCTACCAGCTGAGACCGCACGTTCCTCCACGCTTTGCAGAGCCCAGGGCCTGTGTCTGGCAGCAGCGACTGTCTCTAGGAAAGTATATTTACATGTTTCATAAATGTAGCTCAAACAAATTAAACTCTGTACTAACAGGATCATAATTTAATAGAAGCGCCGAGTGGTAATGCAATAACGCATGCCTATTGGATTAGGAAATGCAAGCCATAACAAGTCACTGTAGTTCATTTCCAGCAGAGCCCGAGACTGGAGGTACAGATGTGGCAAGGGGGTGGGAGGAAGAGCCACTCGAACAGGGAGGCAGAATAAGAGAGGGCAGATGCTTAATGTCACGCTCAAACCTACAACACCTGAAACAGCAACGTGGATCTTTCCTGTCATTGCCTGGATCCTTTCTAACCTGGATGGATACGAGCAAGAGACTCAACTTACCTTGCATGCGGGCCATCCCCTCACCTTCTCTTTCTCTTGCCTCTAGACACAGCCATATTCCCCCTGTCTTCTATGATTTATTTTCATCTTGCGACGGCTTCTTCTGTGACTCCTGCTCTTGGGCTCCTTGGCAGGTTGCAGGTAGGTGCTGCTTCCTCCAAAGGCTACACAAGACATTCAAAGAGCAGCTACGTCGCTTGTACAAAGCTAGAGGTGTCCGACTCATGATTACAGTGCCGGCGAGCGCAGAGAAATCCACCAGAGCAGCACTAGTGCCTGGGTCCATGTGAGCTCAATGCTGAAAGGTTCGAATTACTTTGAAGAAGAAGAAGAAGAAAGGCATTTACTTTTCCCTTTGTATGTTAAGCGACAGCAGTTACCATTAAACAGGGAACAGCCGAGCCCAGACCCCCAGGGAGATGTTCAAGGGAAGGGCCCTGCTCCTGCTGCTGGGAGCACCGCTTTGAGCTGCTGGGTTTCCTTTTTCCTTCTCCAGTCCCAAGGAGCTCTGCCTGGGCTTTTCCCTTACTGATGCTCACAGTGCAGGATAAATGACTCACGCAAGCAATTTATGGAAATTAACTGTTAAGGGCCACAGGTATCATCAAAATGAGTGCAGAGTCACAAGTCTTTCTCTGTTGTTTCTGGCAGGACGTAGTGTCACTGCACAAGGCTGGGCTCTGCCGCGGACACCACTGCACGAGCACGTTCCCTTGCACACGGGTCCAGCTCTGTCAAGGCAGCAAAGCCAGAACCCACAATGTTACACAGGCAAAACAAACCACTGCTCAGCTCTCAGATGCCAGCCCTGATTCCACCAGCTCCTTCCCAGCCTGGGCAACCTGCTCACCCCAAATTCTCCTTCTGGATCTCCTAATAACACTCACAGGAAAATACCCTCAAACAATCTGCACAAACAGCACGGACACTTCTGCAAACCAGAGCGGGCTCTCTGCCCTTCTTGGCAGTGCTCTTAGCAAGACGCTCCGATCAACTCCTAAAGCATTAAGACTTCATGATTGGCACAAAACATACACAGTATTATTTCCTAATATGCTATAAAGTAATAGCTGTCAATTAAACAAATACTCTGATGTCTTCCTTTTAAAGTATTATTTTGCTTTGTCACTAATTTGCACAATACAATAATTTCATATTACTTTCCTAGCTCTGAGCGTGAATTAGCTCTGAGCTACTATCACTGGCTCTGACCAGCCATTTTATCTTTTTCCAGCTCATAACCCAGGCCTGTAGAATGGGTGGCAAGTAAATTCATGCTGATGAACATAATTTCAAACAAATTGCTCAAATAAATTGTGCAGCTATCTTTTTAAGATAGCCATTTCCCCAAATGTTCTCTTTAAAGCACAACGCATTTGGCAATGGTGCTCTTTAGATGTCAGGTATCATCTAAAATAATGCATAACAGATTTCTTCTAAAAATATGCCACTTAAAACAAATTATGCTGCAAATGCTAACGGCTGTGCTGAAAATGTATCAAAGCAAAATAGCACAGAGATATGGGGGAAAAAAATGCCATCTGCTAATGGTCACACTCACAGCTCGGAAAGGCTGTGACGCTTTACGGAGCATGGCTCTGAGAGCAGAACTCAACTATCAGGCCAGAAAAGTAATCCTACGATTACAAAGAAAAAACTCAAAAATAGTATTACATTGCATGTCATTTCACAGATGTACTCCAAAAGAGATATCGGCCTAAAAAATAATATATTAAAGAAATTAAGTCAAATAATTAGCAAGGAATCTTGGCACATGAAGTTGACGAGAAGCTGCGTTCAGAGAATCTCCTTCTGTGTTGGTTGTCATTAAATGTTGCCGTGAAGGTATAAGAATACAAGAAATGTATCAACAGCAGAACTATAGAAATTTATCTTAGCAGAAAATTGTTCCTATGCAACTGAATAATTAGTTTCACTGAAGTCACTCAGCCTGCTCCTGCCGTCTGCATCCCCTTTTGTCTATTTCTTGTTAAATTCCTATTCAGCCATCACTCAGCTCTGAGATGATAGGATTGTATAATAAACAAAATAATTAGTTTCCAAACTTGTAATACACTGTAACATATTTCCTGGAAGATGTTTTTTTTTACAACTGCTATTTTGCATTCTCTCAGGATTGAGAACTCAGCTCACACCTATAAGAGAATCTGAAGATGGTATAATTTTGCCATGAATCCGACGGATGAAACTAAACTCAGGCTCATTTAGGAGAGCTAAGCGGACAAATTTTGATGCACGTACCAGAATGTCTGCACCAGCCAAGTCAGCCCGCACATATTGACATGCACCACAGACAAATTATGTATGGCTGGAGCACGTTCCCCGTCACATTTTTAAAATAAGGACCACTGCGGAGATGGGGTAACTCCCTTCACCAGGGCAGCATCGACAGCCAAGACGGTGCCGGGCAGACGGGCACCCTCCACTCCACACCAGCGCTGGCACATACTGGTACCACTGCAAATGAGACATATGCCAACTGACGCCTGTAGAACAAGCTCATTAGAAGAGCACAATCTCTTTGGTCTTAAATTCCAAGTGGACCCCAGGAGCATGGGATGCTCACAGGACTAACCTTACAGCCTGTGTAACCGAGTAGATTAAAAAAATTTGCAGAGAGTCGATTGAATACCTTTTCTTTTTCCTGCTGCACCACTCAAAATCCTTGTGAAATTTGAAGTCAGCGTTTAATTTTCCAAGGGCGATGAAGATACGGTAACGAGAGGTGAACTCACAACCGAGAATCACTCATCTCCAAGCACAGGCGAACGGCATGCTAAACCGCAGGGAGGATGGACATGGGAGGGCATTTTCTGGGCGGCTGGGTCCTTTGTGGTACAACGATGGGCACTGGCACAAGCAAACAGGCTGCATACTTACCTCTGGCTTTCAGTGCAAGCTGGAATGGCAGATCGCACAGAGGCATTCAGTTTAAGAAACTGGCACCATCAAGTCTGCAACAACTCACAGCTACAGAGACTCACTGGCGGTAGGTAGGAGACGGCTGATTACAAACTCGGGGCGGCGATCTCCCAAGCCTGGGTCTCTACTGACGAAGCTGAGAGGCGGTCTGTCAGCTTAGCCGGTAGAGAGAGCTGCCCCGAGTCAGTAACGGTCCTCGTGCCACCCTGTGTGACGGGGCGCAAGGTCTGCATCTCCACCTGAGGTACCTTCACCACCCCGTCCTCTCTCATTCCCCCAGCTACCACCTCCTTTAAGGGAAAAGGGAAAAAAAGAGCCGTTTTGAATTGACTCCTCTGACATGCTCTGTAAGTGAAGCCGTGTTCACGGAAACAATTGATGGGAGAAATGGGATGAGGGCAACTCAAGCTTCTGGTGGAAGGACGGAGAGGTGCAGAGGTCGGCCAGCAAGACTGCTGGGGCCATAACGCCCGGAGGGCAGCACCGGTGCTCGCCTTCCCCGAGAGGGCAGTGGGGCTCCCCCGGGGCTGGGGCACAGCCTGAACTGGGGGTCAGTGGCCGCGGATAGGGGTGTGTGCTGCCGGGATGGCATCTGCCGCCGCAGCATCGCAGCCTGCAGCATTCCGCGCCTGCGGAACCCCACCTCAAAAGAAAAGTCACTTCATAACAAAACAGCCCTTTGATTTACAACATCTCTAGAAACAACAGCTAACCCCTTCACCACCTCCCCTAGCTTCGCCTCCTGCAGGATGTCTTCTCTGACCCACGTTCTCCTCCCCAGGGACTTCTGCCGGCTGAGCCCTGCCCCTGAGAGCTGACATCTGTAGCTCAAATAAACAACTAGTCCTTCATCACAGCGTGTTATGACAAACTGCGGAAAGACAGTGATTTGTGATTTACAGACTAAAACAGCAGAACACGTGTCCTCGTGTTTGCTCCTCTTCCCTCTCCACTGGACACCTCCCACGGTATCCCAGCAGACCTGGCTCCGCTCCCTTAACGCTCACTGATCAGGGCCAAGGGCTTGCTGAAGGATGGTATCACTCTTTGTAAAAGGTCCTTCAGCACAAGCAGAACCAGAAGGATGGCCCTGCCCTAATTATGACCACTTTAAAAATCCTTTTGAGTTTCCCCAGGGCTGTGAGCATTAGTTGGCCGAGTTTAATTCAATGAACTCGAAGCTGTGAAGTTCATTGACGCTGGTTTGTACAAAGAGTTTTTTTTCATGGAGGCAGCATTAGACAATGCGTTGCTGGATCCCAGGAGAATATTAAACATTTAATATACTGGTAAGTATAACGATATATAAAAACGTTGTGCCAAGGATGAGCAGCAGAGCTAAAAAGCATAAAAAAGCTCGTGCTCATCTCCAGGCTGCTGCTGAGCACTGCGGACCTCCAGCTACTGAACAAACCTGAACTGGAGAGCTTTTCCTTCCTTTATTATTGCACAGTGGCTTTTGCTAACATCAGAGACGAGGAGCTGAGCAATTTCCTATGTAGTCAACTGTAAGCAACTCTTATTAACAGAATGCAGCAGTAATTTGCAGCAATCGTCTGAAACTGTGGTTTACTAAAAATACTGTTATTATTGATTTTGGACCAAAGCTGAAGCATTTTTATAAGCGAGATTAGGAGTTATTGTTCCCTAAAGAACAGGTTTTCCTAGCTGTAGGAGAGTGTCACTATGAAAATTAATCTCAGTACTTTTCAGTATAACAATGTATGTTAAAATTATTTTCTTGGTAATTCCTGTACCCAAGGTGACCAATAGTACCCAGCCTACTCTACCCACAGCTTCTCCTCACCAGGTTAAAGACTGCAGAAATTGCCAATTTTACAGGGTAAGGCAGGCAATATGAAAGCACACTCGTTAACTTTTGCAATATATGAGTTCATTAAAGCAACTTTGAGAGTCTCGTGACCGTATGGGCTGCCTGAAAGACTGGGGGAAGCCTCAGCTCCGCAGAAGGCAGTGACACTTTTGCCACTGCTGTCATCAGAGCCAGGATTTTAATCCGCATCTGTTCCAAAAGCACAGCAAACACAGACACAGTGCTCCTGCACCGGTGTGTGCAGAAGACCGGTCAGTGGCATAGAAAAAGTGACATCTGAATAGTCTAGGCAAAACTACCAAAATCTTTTTCCTTAAGATTAATTTCCAGTTTAGTGCATCAATACACTTCCCTGTTGCAAGCAGCATACCTCCTGTTTCAGTTTCGTCTATTGCAAGCTCTAGCTCCTTACACGTTACTGTTATTGCTATTATTTTACCATTAACGGGTGACTACCATCTCTGCTTAAAGTTATGTCTTTGCTATGATGGTTGCTTAACTCTCATCTCTTGACCCCAGGCTGCGATTAGAGGAGCAACCATCCTTTCCTTCCCTGAGCTACAGACCCAGCCAAGCAGCTCTTCTCCGGAGACCAGGCTTCCTCCCAGGGGCTCTGGTGGCACCAGCTCAGACCAGCAAAGCAGGGCGTGCTGGTACTGGTTGGCTTGACCCCTCTCCAAGAGAGCAAAGGCGAAGGGAGCCCTCTTGCCTCCAGGTATGTGCTGGCACAGCTGATCCTGGGGAAAACAGCCTCCCCAAGCCCACTCTGCATCACAGCTAAACCACGAAGGACTGGAGCCTTGTCCCCAGGGGTTAGTACGGCGGCCAGATGTCATCACTGCTTTCTCGTACAGTAACAAGTACTGATTTGCTCCGCATAGGTCCCACCAATACTGGACTTTCTATCTGTTAGTAAAATAAGGTTTCCAAGCTTGACCAAGCCTGCTGATGATATTAAATAAGACCATTTCTTTGAAAGAGCTACTGGGCAAGCCAATGGCTTTTTTTTTTTTTCCCCACCACAATTATTCAAATGGTTTTAATCTGCGTTCTTTTGTTTTGTTTTGTTTTTCCCTTGAGAAGTAAAATAACAGCCTTGCCGATTACTCTTTGCTAAGGTACCCGATTGTGGTGACATTGAGGCTGACCTTGGAGTCACCTCCCCCGCTGCCACATTCTCCTTTGTCGTACCACCATTTGTTTTTCAATTTGTCCAAGAGGCCTTGTTCATTCAGTTTTAAAACTGCGAGGTTAACAGCATTTCTTGAAACGATAAAACATAACTTGTAAGAAAAAATGCACAAATGCTTAGGAAATCGTAACGTATAAAAAAAGGAGCACAAGAGGACAAATTGGCTAAAATTTCACAGAACGTGGAGCTATCAAAATGTCTGTACAGCAAATACAGGGTTAAATATTGGAAGGTGGCATGGAGGATAACATTTGCTCAAAACTGAAGTGTGCGGGATGGGGAAATCGTCTTTGAGAAAAAAAGTAACAAGAACACCACATCATGCAGTTAACATTCGTCACATATGGCAGGTTAACTCGGCTTTTACCATTTAAATTGAAAAAGCCATTGAACTGTAAAATTAAAACAGCAACAAACAATCAGAAAGGACAACACGAAGAGAACACTAAAAAAATGGATGCATTAAATAAACGAAACCATAATTTACCGTCTTATTTAACTCCATGGAATATTGAAGATTTTTAAACTTTAAAGTTACCTCAAAATCCACAAGAAAGAAAATGACAACACAATACATCAGGGTAGGTGGAATACTATAACAACATGGATATTGTTATATTATTCCACCCACCTTAATGCTGAGCCTTTGGGGGTTGCTACACCATAGCCCTTGGAATCCAGGTTGCCGCCGACTTTCATGGTGTCGCAGGGCTTGCGCTGCTCGATGTACTCGTTCATCGTCGACTCCAGCAGGAAGGCAAACTTCCCCTTCGACTTCCGCACCCTCGCCACCCCGTCTGCCGTCGTTTTGGTGAACACTGAGGGCTCGGCCGACTTCATGTATGACCACATTTTCTCGTAGACGGCTATTTTTGACCTCTGGGAGAGACGAAAGGAGGGAAATGAAGAGCCACACTGGCAAGGGCACAAGACAGCTCCTTGGGCTTATTCGGCTTAGATGCATAACTAACACCCTATAACTGTTTAAGGCTAACAAACAAATAGTCAAGCTAGCTCGGGAGAGAAGCATTGCCCCCTGAACAATGACCAAACCATCAAATGGTTGAGGAGGGGGAAACGTATGTCAGATATTTATTCTACTAATTGCCATGTAATTGGCAGCCTGGCAGTCAGGATGAGAAACAGTGCGTGCCTGTCCCAGCGCCTCGGTCCCTGCTCTGCGCTGGGCTTACCCGCCTGCCTCCTGCTCTGCTGCTGAACCCGAGGGAGGATGTTAAACCCTCCCTCATCCGTCATGGCCAACAGATGCAAAAGAAGCCTCTCCTCTTTGCGCAAATCCTCAGCGCTGGGTTTTTGTGCTACCTCGCAGCTAGGAAACACCGACATTTGCTTATTATGAGTTCCCAGCAAGGCAGGAGCCGGCTTTTCACAGTGGCGATGGCAGGCCTATGATACAGGAGACCAGGACAGCTCTAGTGGCTTCTAATAGTGATGCTCATATGCAGGACATAAATAGTAATGACAGAATCCTTTATGAACCAATAGTCGAACTTTCAAAATTCAGTTTCACATATTCCTAAAAGATAGCAAACACAACTATTAGCAATTAGCTTAAAAAACTGCTGGTTAACTGCTTGTGACTGCTTGTGTGTCATGTATTTGTGGTTTTTTTTTCCTGTTTTGAGGCTGAGCCAATCCTAACAGCCTCTAGCTCAGCACAGAGGTTTTGTAAACCTGGAATTGCTGAGAAATGTGTTACTTCCCCTTCTCCCTCTTCCCCACCAGTAACATTTAAACCACCCTCAGATCTTAAAAGCCACCTTCAGACTCTGAAGCATTCGTATCCTGGACTACCCGTTAAACTTTCCTGCTTGGTCGACAGAAGGCAATAATGCCAACTGTATTTCTCTGAAGTCTAGAAATCCAAAGGATTTATATAAGGCTTCGGTCCAAGCTGTGGGTATCTCAGATTTATGCCTCCTACTCCTTGCCAGTTCCCTGTCCGCAGCTTTCCCTGCAGAATGGGAATGAGGCAGGCAGTAGCTAAATCTAGTTCAGACTTAACAAACTTGTGGCAGAAGACTGTTAATGTCCGTCAGCTTGATGATCAAGACATGCTTCCTCCTCATTCAGGACAATTTAATGTGTTTTGAATACCGCAATGCTTAACAGCCAGCCCCCAAACCTTTCACAGGGAGCGAGCCTTGCCTTCCCGGTCCTCAGATTAACATGCTCAGATAGCGTTGCTATGACAGATTGAGAGGAGCACAGAGGGCAAGATTCTATTTTAATTATCCTTCCCGATGAGTTGAAAAACAACTGAAAATGCAAACCAATTAAATTCAGCCCAATCAACAATAGAAAATCAGAGAGACAATACAGTGGAGCTTTGCTAGGAGCTGGCTGGGTGGCAGGGTGTGAAAAACAAGCAAGAGGGATTGCAACAGAGAGCATTTCTTGGCTAAAGATGGGCTGTACGGCTTCGTGTGTCCAGCATCAGGAGTGAAGAAGTGGCTGGAGGAAGGGGGATATAAATGGGGCCTGAAATAGTCCTTACATAGGAAAAAGAAAGAGTCTGGGGATTTGCCTGGCTCCCCCCTGCAACAGCAAACACCGAATACTCGAGAAGAGGAGAGTGGCCCTGCCTGGCTGCCTCTGCCAGCCTCCGACGGCGGGTTTGGAGAGGGCAGCTCCAGCCCCAGCCAGCAGCGGGACCGCGGGTCCTGCCCCGGGAGGGACGTCTCACTGGGGCTCTCGGTCAGGCACCACGGGCCAGCAGCTCCAACACGCTGCTAGCTGCTCTGTCACCCACTGCCTGGTCTCCCGCTTTTCCTATGACCTCCTTGATGCTCCTGGGCATTTCACACCCCCTTCCCTGCCGGCAGCTGCCCAGGGCACAGCTCTGCTCCCAGGCAGCCCCCGTACCCCAGAGGTGCTGGGAGGTGGTGGCTGTCACTGGCTCAGCAGCTGCCACCATCCTCGCGTCCTTGGGGCAGCAGAGCCCGTGTGGCAGCTGCCTGCAGCTGGAAAGCGGCAGGTAGAGCGGGCAGGGCGGGCAGAGCACGGCAGTGCCCGCAGCCGAGCCGCCCGCTCTCCTTGTGCGCGTCCCTCCGGCAGAAAGGCAACAGCGGCAGCCTGGGGGGCCAGCACAGGGACTGCCAGAGCAACGGCACTCCCGGCGTGCCCCGGGTTCAAGGTGCTCGTCCTTACAACCTTCAGCTTCCTTTAACGTCAATAACACAAACGCACCTGCCCATTTATATTTGCAAACGAGCATCTGGGGGACAAAAGGGAGGTAAAAATACAGCTTTACTCTTTCTATCTCTCAGCAAGCTGAAGTGATTAGCCTTCAAAAATTGTGCATGCACTACGTATGCTTTTGCTTGTTTTCCTCTGCAGAGTGTGCCTTTAATTACACAGATAAAACAGAATTTCTTTTCCTTTTCATCTTCTAACTCACATCGGAGTATCTGTCTTTAATAAGTTCTTTCATACCCTTTCCAGCTGGCCTGACTACCTGAAAGCAACTGCCAATACATCTGTGCATTGTTAATAATAACAGTTATCTGATGAGTGCCAACAGCGCGCTCAGGGCTGCAAAATGCTCCAAACAAAGCACGTTCCCTGCTCCAAGGGCAAAGGGTGAATATCACCATTCATGCTTCAAAAAACCAAATTCCACGGCTCAAAACCAGATCTCTTTTCAACTTTAACAAATAGCTTAAGCTTTATAGTTTGCTCCCTTCATTTAACTCTTGGATGATGTGGTTAATATAAATCAGTACATTTCTACGTGATCATTGCCCATCTCTTCTGCCATGTGGGATTTTCATAATACCTTGTTATTATCAAATTAACTAAAGGATTTAGCAGAAGTAGACAAAAATGCAAGCTAGCAATGAACGCAGCAGGTACTCACTGGGAAAGCCTAAAATGAAATGCATGAGGCAGGAGTTGGTTTCACAGCATCCAGAGCCTGGCTGGGGACATCTGGGTGAGGACCCATGGTGTCACCAGGGAGGTGACAGGCTCTGGCCACTGCCCCCTGCTTGGTTAGCACTGGTCTTTGCAGCCCGTTCCCCTAAATTCATGATGCGGCCAGAATAATGCTTTATGATGAGGCTTCTCAGAGAAAGAGTCAGTGCCACCAGAGGAGCTGTGAAACCCACAAACCCGCTCAGAAGTGCTCCAGGGCGTTTCCTGCCCCAGGAGCTGTATTTTACACCTGACCAACAACATAAAACAACCAGTTGACTAAAGCTGGTCAAAGAGGTGATGTGACAAAACGAAAGACGGTATCATTGTGAATAAATATTTTCCTTTTTCCAATTTTCCAATTGCCTCAACCCCCCTCCCCCCCAAGAAGTCCCTAGAAGTCATTCAGAAAAGGAAAATTTATTTCCTTTCTAACTATAAAGCTGCAAATCCTGTGCTGAAAGAACATTTTCACCCATCTGTCCTCCTCTGCAGAGGTTCCCGCTGCCCCTGCCAGCCCCTGCCAGCGCCTGCGCGGCCCCCCTGGAGTCTGTCGCCTGTGACAGGGGCCAGACAGCAGGAGCAACTATACAGAAAGGATTTACACTCCAAAATAAGGTAAGGTCTGATAGATCTGCACTGCTGCTAGAGTTCAGTGGCAGTAAAACATTTCCCCTCTCATTAAAGTGTTACTTTTAAGGAGATACTCAGAAAAAAAGCTTAAAAGCAAAGATTTAAACCAATTCAAAGCCCGTAACTGCAGTAACTCCCTATGCTCTGCAACTCCTATTTCGTTTCTTTGATATCGCTCTCAAGAAGTCCGTCACACACATTTCCTCGGGATTTCAAGGGGATATTATTATAATTTTTTTCTTAAAAGCAACATTTTCAGTGTTTCATCTAGGCCTTGGGACACATTAAAGCGTCTTTTCATTATGGCAGCCTTACTGCAGATATAAATAGAGCTGGCCTTTGCTTTGTAGCCAGCTTTTTTCTTTATTTGCAGATGTTTCTGCAGCAGGATGACCACACACCTCAGCGCGAGGTTTTGATGCCTGGTTGGCTCCAGCTCTGAAATGAAAAATCAAACCACCTCACAGCGTGCCACAGCGTCATGAACACAGGGATGGGACTGGGCACACGTTATCGGCAGCGGGAAGGAGGCAGGTTTAGGTATCAGTTGCGCTTATTTCTTCAATCATTCACCAACAACAAAACCCAGCACCTGTAAACGTGGCTCCAACTGAGCAGGACCAGATGCCTTGGTTTCACTTTTGCACATCCCAAACCACCTAGAGATATATTGCAAAACCCAGCACGTCTTGGATGAGTCCCCGACACTGTTTAGATTTAGCTCTAAAATATCTTTGTGACTGAAGCCTTCTCCCATTGACCGACTTACCTTTCCCCCTCTGCAGAGATCTGTCTCACGCTTCTGCTAAAAGTGACACCTCCTGTACTACTGAGTAGTGGTGAAGCTATTATATTTGAAAGAAAGAGCATTTTTCCTCTATAGTTAAAGTATGTTACAGGGATGCCCTGTGCCTATTTTAGAACAATTTGCCCTCTCTGCCACCTTCTCTGTGATCTGCAGGTCGCCTTCAAAATACCCCCTCATGCACCCTGCTGGGTTATTTTAAAATGACCAAAATGGACCTTTGTTTCTTATGACAGGCACCAGCAAACCGTTTCCCAGCAGTCAAGCTCAAAACGTTCTCTTACAGGTGATTACAGTTGGTCATCCAGCCATGAGCCAAACTCCCCCAAATCAATTTCACTTTTACAATTAATGTATATATTCTTCCTTTTCTTATTCTGTATGTTCAAAATTTTAGATTACACTGGTGTATTTATTCCTGTCTTCAAATCTAAGAGAATGATAAAGTAGCTTAAAAAAAAAGAAGGGGGAGAGAAAGAGATGAGGTCCCTCAAGTAATCCAGGAGCTGGGCGATACGGAGAACGTTTCATGCTGGGCAGTATCAGTGCAAGAAATGCAGGAGGCATATTGGAGAGGGAGAAGACCCCAAAGGAAGCCAGTTACAGCTGCCTGGTCTCACGGCTGGGTCCAGGCTACATAAACTTTAATATACTTTGGAGTAGGCCAGCATCCATTGAAACGCAGCAAATCCAAGAGGGAAGTGCTGCAAACGGGAGTGAGACAAATGCAAAGCGGAAGAAGCATCCTGACCACGGCACATACATGAAGGTAGGCTGAGACATCGATAAAGGACCTAAAGCAGCAGAGTTAGCGCACTCCTCTGCTACACCAGCCCTATGACCACTTCATAGCTCTTTAACAAGGGAAATTTATAGCCCTAGGTCAGATAGATGTTGCTGATACAAACCACAAAGGTTTGTACTAAAACCAGTGCCGGTATTTAATCTGAATAATACACACTGCCTTTATATAGATGCACGCCTCACTGATATGAACTTAGGCAGTTAAGTGTGGACCTTAGCTTCATTATCATCACTCATTGCTTTTCTTCCACGTGTGCAATTAGCAGCTTCTACAGCAGCTAATGAATCCGGTAGCTTATGAACCATTAAAAAGTAAGTTACTAAACAGGAGTGAAAAAATGCCAGACGACTGCCTCGGTACCACCGCTATCCCTGGCTTGGGGATCACTTTGAGATCCATCGGTTTGAGTAGTTTCCTTGGACTTTCAATAGGGCAAACTGCAAGGGAATGGCTACCACTGTCTTGGTCTTCCGTATAAGGCTTCGATGTGATGCCTTTCTGCTCCCTTGCAACCCTGATGTCGAGCCACCCCGGCCACAGCTGCCCCTGGGAGGAGCAAGGGACAGTGGTCGGAGCCCCCAGCCCAGTGCCAGCTCTGGAGCACATGGAGGCTGGCCTAAAGACGCTGCATTAATAATAAGAACATGATAAATATTTTTAGTAAAGGTCTGAGATTTCCAAGCTCCTTACTGTGAAGGAAAAAACAGGCCTCATGAAGGCCAGAGGGCACCATTCGTCCCCTTTCCCAAGTGCAGACATGAAAGCAGAGATGTCATTTACTGAAGGTCACAGGGCAAAGTCTAATAGATCAATGTCACAGCTTTTAGCCACAGATAACTTGTGATGCCAGCAATTTACTTACCTATATGGACAGAAAAATCAATCCCATCATTACATGAACCTCTTGTTTTTATTACATTCTCGGCAGAAGAAAGTAGGTCGGATGCCAGGAGCATGCACAGGGCATTTCTCTTTTAGCAAGGCCAACCCCCAAACCTACCAAACTCTATCTACAGTTTATAAATTTGTGGAATGCCACAGATAGGCAAGGTTCAGGCATGGGTATGTAAACTAGTCTGTATATTTGTAGGAATACACAAATCTTTGATAACATATGCATAAATGTAAAAGAAAGAGTGAACGGGTGAATATTACTTCACAGTCAGGTTGGGGATGGGAGACATTGTCATGTTGGTGTGCTGTTCAAATTAACGATATTATAACTTCTGCTGCAGAAATGGTATTTCCCTTTCCCAGCTGGGGCAAAGGAGATCCAGAGAGCTGAAGGATCAGGCCCACGAGCCCCGGGGCTGCCTGCTTTCCTCTAGGATCCGCTAAGCCAGGGTCCAGAGAAGTCCTGTACGAGGGCTGTGGGGATAGCTGCTGTCTCCCGGTGAGCGCCCCCTGAGCCCCCGCGACGGAGCGGGGCCAAGGGCAGGGCTGCACACACAGCCCTGGGGAAGCCGCCTGCAAAACCCCTGCAGCAACGCCACGGGTTTTCCACCCCTGACATACATAGGGGCCTGATTACAAAAGAAACGTTATCTTACGAAAATAATACAATATTGTAGGAGTTTTCCTGCAGATGATGGTCATTTCGAAAACAGGAGCTTTGGCAGTAGGCAGGTAATGTGTGGTAGCTGCTTGAGCAGACAGCTTTTCTGGAGCTAGCTCTACTCCTACTAACAGACAAGCAAAGAGTCACTCCGGCTGTAATTAGACCCCGCTGACATGTCGGTAACAGTCTGAGTAGCAAAATGTAAATCAAGAGTTTAAGACGTCCTTTCCTGGCACAGCACTGAACTTCAGACTGCGCCCGTATTCATCTCCTCACTTTATTACTGCCATCCATTCCTCCCCATTGCAATACTGATGGGGAAATGAAAATGGAAGCCTTTACCAAGATTTTACAAGCCGTCTTTGTGAATCCCCTCGTGATTCACGGCCAGAGCCAGGCTCAGCGAGTGCTCAGCCCGAGGAAGTGCCCTGCGGGTGAGATGGGGCTGGGCGGTGTGGCTGGGGCTCAGCATGGCTGTGCTGTGCTCCGCACGCCTGTCTGTCTGTCTGCCTGTCTGTCTGTCTGTCTGCCTGCCTGGGAAGCGGGAGGCAGCACGCACCCGAGCCGGCCGGCCGGCGGGATTACATCAGCCTTCAGGCTAAGGGGCATCTTTCCAGCAGTGACACATTTAGCAGAGTGGTCCTGTCTGGGCAACCGAGCAGCACACCAGCCCTGCTCTAGATTTGGCCCATAATAAATTAACAGAGAACGGCGTTTCCAGCACACGATCTGAACACTGTCAGATCTAATGAGCTTTCAGCTCCAGACAGAATAGGTCAATATACAGGCAATGATGGAGAAATCCCAGCGGACTGCAAGGGGGAATGTTTCATATTGACATCATTAAAGTTTCCAAACCTTCGTGTATTTTCTAATTATGCAAAAGTAACAGTAGCAGCACCGTGAGTAATTTATCAGCACCCATGTATTTTAAATGCATCCCTAACAAGCACGTATTAATGTGACAGAGCAGCATTACGTAAAGTAGGAGCAACTTGAAAAACCAGGGTCTTCGCTGTCTTGAGCAATGTCATTATCATTACCATAGAGCTGCTCTCCAAAAAGTAGAGCATTCAAACAGCAAGTGATTTTTCCCCCAGGCGCTCTCGGCTTGGCCTCTGCGGTGCAGACAGCCCCGGCATTAACCCGCTGCGAGCTGCTGTGCCGGGCTGCACCAGGGGCTGCATCCCGGGAAACCCGTCACCTCTGCACTGCAGCCGGCAGCCCTGCTCCTGCCCACAGCGGCTTTGAGCAGTATCGAGAGATGGGTGAGCTGGAAAGCCTAAACCGCAAACACAACTAGAGCTGACAGACAAACGCCATCTGTTATTGACGATAAGGGAGAGGTTTATTCAAATATTTGTTATTAAGTGTTGACTGAAAGCTTCGTTGCATCCTGGCTTGTCTGCTGAAATGAGTGAAACTGTTCAGCCACCTTAACCCCAGTGCCATCCAAAGGCTTCCTTTCCAAGGAGCGGATGATGGATGAGCTGTTAATTTCAGTTCCCGTAAGGATACATTTTCCTCTCCAATTCATAGGCCTAAAGACATTAGATCACTTCACAGGAAACCATTTCTTTTGGAATTATGTCACATTTGATTTCCTGTTGTCTTTAAAACTGCCTGTTAGCCAAGTGGCAGAAAGGAGGTTCAACAGATTAAGAGCCCCCCCCCAAGTAGACCATCTATCATTCATGCAACGAAGAAGCTGTGATCTCTCCATACGCATACATTCACCTTTTAATATCACCTTTTAATATTTGTGCACACCCCCACCTATATCAAACAGGGAAGGGAGAGAGAATATATGGGCAAATAAGTTTTTCACAGTTTCTGTGCTGAAAAACAGGTAAACCACAGTCATTTTTCTGATTAATCGCTGCCACGTTGCCTATCAAAGACCAATACAGCTCGTATTTGAAGCTATCACTTCTCTGTGATGTTCTATTCTTTAAAATCGATAAATACAATTACACTTCAATATTTTTGTCAGGCATTTGTTACGATGACTGTGGTGTTTTGCTTGATGCCAAGAACACAGAAGGCTTAAAACTGCTAATCATAGTCTTATCCGAAGGCAAAAGCAAAGCATTTGTATGAATGCTGTGCTAGAAACAAGCCCTTCATCTTCACTAGCAAAATTAATTTTGAAATTAAAAATCAAAGAGTTTAACTACAGATGAAACCCTTAGTGCTGCGTGCACAGAGTTCACGTGGTGTTTTTAATAGGCTCTAATGATGATCTCAATATCGTTTGATTGCATAGAATGCATAAAAATCACAAGGCAGCTATTGGTTCATAATTCAAGGCTTTTCCCTACTTAAGCCGCTTGCTGGTAGAATTTATTTCCCTTAGCTCTTGTCTTCACACAACCTTATCATCAGAGGAAAGCAATGAGCTCTTTATCTTATAACTGGGTGTAATACGCTGGTGCTTCAGAGCGCATTACGGTCATCACTGCTCCCTCTCCCCTAACGGGTGTGGGGAGATGCTGTGCTCCCGCCCGTGGGACCAGCCTCGCCTGCCACCGCCTGTCCTCACCCCGAGCCCTGGCAGGGACGGGCACGGGGCGTCCTCCCGGCTCGCTGCCAGCTGGGGTGGCACCCAGTGGCAGAGCGCTCTTCGGAGCCGGGAGGGATGCGCCAGTGTCTCCAGTGCCACCGCAGCCCCACGTCGTACGGCCCGTACAGAGCACCGCCTCAACAGCTACCCCAGGTGCTGTTAGGGGAAGTATTTCAAAATCCTTCTACGGGTGTAAGGAACATTTTTTTAATTTCCAAGGAATTTGGGCTCAATCCGTTCATTTGCTGTTTCACTGTTTTTTTTTCAGGTAAATATTTACTTTCTCCTAATCTATCTGTTGTTTTTTTCTTTTCTTTTTAACAAATTGTTTTGTATACCAGCTTTATTTTTTACCAGCTAAGCAAGCTGTACTTAAAGTTCTTTTCAAAACGTACCTCACCAGTCCCCTTACCATATTTACACGCTTTTTCTGGTATGCGTTTCCACATCAAAGCATCTTACCTGAGCACGGGCAACCAGAGCTGCAGACAGAAATGCAAAGCCTCTTGCCAAGGCATCTCCTGCTTTTATATCTGCTCTTGCTGAACTACTCAGACTTGGTGAAACCAAGAAGGGAGAAAAAGGGTGACCATCTAAGGGGCCATCCTTAGCATGACTTCCTGCGTCCTAGAAATTGTAGGTTTATGTCATGTCTTACATACATATGAAGTCCAGAAAGGCCTCACATCTGAACATGGTTTGGAAAGAGCCACTTTTTGAGAAAACCGATGAAGAGGTAGTTCAAGTCTGCAACGTGCCCACAAAGGAGTGAAAGAATGGTATCGCCTTCTCACAAAACATTAATTAAGAGCAACATATTACTGAAGTGTCTGGGCAGGTTATCCAAGTGCAATGAGCAGTGAAGCCTTCACACAGGAGGCACAAGCATGTGCAGCATCCTCAGGTCAGCCATCACTCCCATGTGCCCTGAAGTAACGGAGACTTCAGCCTTAGCTGTGAATATCGTACCGTGTTGCAAAAAATTCCTAAAAATAGTATCTGAAGTATCTAAGCTGTGCTTGAAGGCTGTCAGCCTGTTTGATTTCTCCAGGCACTGAGTCTAAAGTCTTCATAGACAGCAGAAGCAATGTCAGTGTCAAACTCTATCCAATACTCAAGAACATCAGTGTCAGGCAGCAGTAACCAACTGCAAGAGCAGGAACCCTTATGTCCAAAGGATCTTTGGCCTTTCTACTGAAACTCCTAAAAGGCCTGGCAATTAGTACCATTTCCAGGAGAAAAAATTAGGAACCGCCTTCAGAGCACAACTTATTTCATGCGAGGCACGGGAGAGCCACTGTCAGGGACATCCTTGATACCATTGCTGAGAAAAATACAAAGTTCTACAATAAAATACCCATCCTTTGAGGCCTCCTTTGTCCTCTTAGTCTTAGTTCTTAGTTTTAGTTTAGATCTTGCTAAATGTTACCTGCCTCAGTATTTCAACCTGTAAAGTCTTGTCACATCAGATGAATTCCAAGGATACCTTCTGAAATTTCAGGTTTTCAGTAAAGTGTACTAGCGGGTCAGCTGTGCTTGTCACTGATCAAACACATATTTCACAAGTTATTTCACAAAAGCCTCCTCACACAGATATCTGCTATCAATTAAAAGAAAACACCAAAAATTCAAGAGCAATTTACATTTCTAAATGTCTAAAAAACCATTCTGCTTCTACTGAAGTTTAAATACAGCCAAGTTTACATAAGAATTACTAATTGGTTATAAAGGTCATGCCTTTTGAATATATGCATATTGGAGGTCTGAAACCTATTAGACTGTGGTATTATACCTAGTCTCAGTACTGAATTTGGATAAAATGGTGTTATATTGATTTGATGAGCTGCTCAGATATGCTGAAGCTTTAATTGAATGTATTAGAAGATGTTAATTCTAAGAGATATGCCCTTAAAAGTAGTAGCTTAGTGATCTGAAATTGCTGTCTACTACAAGCCTTTACCAGTTTTCACAAAAGTGAAGGAAGTATTTTGGAGTCCCTAATCTGAGACTGTACGTTAATAAATAGCTAAGGAGAGGTTCTTTCTTTTCCTTTTCAATATGGATGAACGCCCTTTGAAAGCCAAAAGGGAATTGATGTAATCTATTGATTGCCATTTAAATGCCTTTATAAGCTAATTAGTGCAAAACGTAAAAGGTTTCTGAGCAGAAACAAGCAACAGCCACGAAAACACAGGAAGGCTCATTTGGCTCTTAGATATTCTGGGGGGACAAATGCCCTGGTGCAGAGAGTCACCAGCAAGTGAGGAGTGTGAACAGTGCCCACTGTGAAACTGTTGTAAAAACCAGGCTCCCTAGTTGTAACCATGAGAGCAATGTCGTCCCGACAGCAGTCATTGCGTGAGCTTGAAACAGCAATGGCATATCGAGCTTTAATCCCCATTGCTGGGGTAGCGACTATCTGGGAGACATTGCGATGTTCAGGGAAACAGCCAACACTACAAAATAGGTCACTAGCTGGAGTCTGCCCAGGTCTGAAGTGGCTGAAAGTCATTACCATCTGCTCATCTGAAATGAGGTGCTGGTTTCGTTCCAGTTGCTACCAGATAGGTATCCACACCGCAAAAGAAACCTTCAAAAGTCTTCCTAGCTGGAGATGGGGTTGGCAGGAAGGAGCCATGGACTGCAGGCTCTAAAGGAGCTCCCTCTAGCACACGCAGACAAGATGGTGAGCACATTTATGTGCCGTCCCTCTACAATGCATTAGGAGGCAATTTTTCCTTGCTGTTGTCAGTATGGCACCTTTCACCGGCCAACAGCAGCCATTAAGATCAATACCTGACTAATATCTTTGTTTGAGAAGCATATACCCATACAAGCTTCTTCATGGGATCTTGAGAGATTGTCCTGCATCTCCTGTGTGAAGCCGTGGCCCAGCTACAAAGCCAAGTTACTGTTCTTGGTGCCTCTACACACCTGCTGACCTCCTCCTCCCAGACAGGTAACTTCTCCCATCTCTAGGGAAGATTTAGCTACCTCCCACGTGCCACAGCCAGAGCGCGTGTACATACACAGGGGCAACACGTGTAAGTAAGGACTGCACTAATCTGCTCGTGCAGCCACCCCCTCAGGTAGAAGCTGCTTTTCTCACTGGGTAGATGATCCTGACCTGCTCAGCCCACTGTTGCTTAAATCAGTTAAATGCAGGTGGAGAATGGGCGGAGGAAAATATTTCCCTCACAGAGGGAATAAGCATCACACTGTACCCAGGAGAACTCATGGCTTTTTCTGACTCAGACCACTATCACTCCCACTGATGCTCCAGCAGCAGTGAGAGAAGAGCTTACAGGGAGATAAGTATCCCAAACCACAGAGCAGGCGTAGTCTGTGCAGCAAGCGCTCAGAAACCAACTGTTCTCTAAGAGTTATTTCAAGTTTCAGCCATCATTACCATCTTATTAAGTAGCTAATAAAGACTGTACAACAAAGTATTTACGTGAACATATGCATTTAATCTATGGTGAAGCTTTTGCCCTTCTCAAATCAACTGAAGAAGACTCTAATTACAACAGTTTCATGGCTGCATCACTCTATTCAAATTAATTACTCTGCAAAAGTTAATACAACTGAAATTATGTTGTGTGCCTTGAGAATGCTGAGGAGAGAGTAGCACCACCTAGGGCCCATTCTCCTTCCCTCTTGGCCCATCCGGATCACCCAGAGCAGGCGTTACGCTGCGCTCCACCACCACCCGGGCTCTGCTCTCCTCCTTCCCCATCCACCTCCTCTCCCTGGCAGCTCCTGACAGATCATCCTCATTTACAGCCCTGCTTTCTCCAGCACCAGGAGAGAGTCAGAGCTCATCTCAAGACTATTAACAGCACAACAAAGTATTCATACATTTACTAGACTTTGTATCCTTTCACACGAAACACTCATTCCTTTGATCTCTCAGTGAGAGGAGATTTCCTTGTTATGTCAGACTATTAAGGAAATGAAGAAACACCCCCATACAATCCCTCTTTCTGTATTAATGGTAACAAGATATTCAAAAGAAGGTTTTTTTTTTACCCCCTAAGAACAGTATAGTGACTGTTAACAGCACCAATATTTCTAATCAAGTTGTGCTACCTCTTCTGACAAGTCCACTCAACCCATTTTTGCTGTGCAGATAACACTGCCTCAGGCTTATAATTAAACAGAATACAAATTTTTACACACTCATGTCACCCAAGGTCAGTGTTTATCTTACAGGATTCTAAGACAACCAGAAGCCGCTGTTAATCAAACAGAAGCTGCCACAGTTAATTAAGAAATACTGAGTATCTATTTTTATATAAAGGTATTACATACAAGTAAGGGAGAGTACAAAAGTTTCATAAAATACCTTTCCATTCACTTCCAGCTTTACATCTGATTTATACATATACATATGTGTGTGTATGGTCGTGCAGTGAAATTCTAGGCCAATTCAAGGAGCCATCAGTATTTCATCAGCCCACAACAGCAAGTGTTTTTCTGTCTCCCTCCTCCCTCACGCTTGCACCTGGCCAGTATTCGCGACAGGCAATAATTAGTCCTGCAGCACTGACCACTTTCCTATACAAAAAAACGTTGGTGTGAATGGCATGTGATTGGTACTGCTGAGAGAGGACCAAGAGCTCCCAGAAAGGGCTGCGCATTTCAGTTCGCCCTTGGAAAGGCCTTGGGAGCTTTTTCAGGTCGCAACTTTTTTAGATACATAAAAGTGGTCTGAGATCACATTCACAGTTTTCAATGACCCTTACCAAACTCTCAAGCTTGTGGCTTGGTGAGTGGAGAAAGACAGGACAATCGTAAATAGTAAGTGTATACTCGCCCCTACCCCGAAATATTGCAAACCCAGCGTTTCCGTAACCAAGGCGAATACACACCAGTGTTCTGGGGTACAAACGTTTCACCCCTGACTGCTCGATACAGCCACAGCCAGATGCTGGCGAGCAATGAAGACACAGCAACAACAACTGCAGCAATCAATGCACCATATAGAAACAAACGGCAACGCATGCCTCCCATCCCCCTCCGCATTCTGGCAAGTGAACACCGATGTCGGATGGCATTAACGGCTGCCAGCTGGGCAAACCGAGCAAGTAGGTCAAGAGCATCACTGCTCCAAGAGCTTCCTTTGCTAAATATTGTGCTAAGGACTGCATTATTGCTCATCAGACCGAGGCTCTGAAACTGGTGTTAAAAAACCCCTTCCCGTGATAGCAGAGGTCAGGTTTTCCATCTTGAGATGTTTCAGGTTGAGCAAACCCACCCGTTTTTGATAAAATGCCTTTTGCTATTAAAATCTGCACTCAGGCCTGTCCTGATTGCACAAAGCAGCTTTCATCAGCACAGCTATTACAGCTGGGTAACAACAACGACTGAAACCCATATATTAGGCACTTACAGTTTAGAAAAGCTCTGATGGAGATTTAACAGACTTACTCTGAAGAATTCTTTGGTTGAGCCTGAATCCAAAGTGCCATAGGCTATTTCGGTTTGTTTAGCCAGGTCCTCTGCGCTCTCTATGGGAGAAACCATCCTTTCCACCGTAAGGAAGGCAGCAAGATTAGCAGTGTAGGAAGAGATAATGATGAGAGTGAAGAACCACCAGACTCCTCCGACAATTCGCCCTGAGAGAGATCTATGGAAAAACACACATCATCAAATTGCTTTGAAGACATTCCTTGAATTTTTTTTTTTCTTCATTGAAGAGAAATTCACATGCACAACCCTTTTGTCCAGGTCTTCCAGGTACGTGGGAACAGGCAGACTGAGCTCTTCCCCAGGAGAGCAAATTTGGTGTGCTCCTGGCCTTACCTAGTTAAATTCTCTCGCCCGTCTTTCAGCGAAAACAAGGACAGTCAATTAAGAAATAATTCATCTGAGCCAACCTTATCAGAGCCTTGGAGAGGAACAAGCTCTCCTGACTTCCACAGACCCTTTGCTGGAGAAGTCTCTTGCTAGACTCTCCTCTGCTTGCCCAGCCTTTTCCTGAGGCTGGGTTTGTTGCCATGACATGCCAGCATCGTGTCTCTCTGGGGACCGCCCAGCTTGGAGGACACGAATGTACCTTTTACTGCATCAACTCTCAAAACGTAAGATGTAGTAAACTGCAAAAATGAATGTGAGTAAACATGCAAAGGAATAAACCAAAAATGATCCAGTATCCTTCTCTCATCACAACCTAACAGCCATTACAGACCGAATCTGCATATGAAGTGAGGAGAGAGGCTGGTTTCTTTATGTTTTATGTTAATTAAAATGTGCACGTTGCACTGTTCCAAGTCAAGTGTATTCCCAGTTTACAACCACCAGAGCAACAGAGAAGGAAGCAGAAAAAAATTTAATTGTGTATTGTTTTTGTTGTCTTTTTTTGGTTTTTGTTTTCTAAAAGGATACCATAAGGACTTAAAAAAAAAAGCCTATTTGTAAATATATAATTACAAAATGCCTAGTGGTTAGGAGGTCTAGATCCTGTTAGTAAGAGCTCTTGATGCTTTAAAGCGACTGAACATCAGGCTCAAAATATTTGTTCAGGGCTGAAGGACGGCAGTGCCACGCCATTCAGCTGGGCAGGGGATTTCACCGCCACGTACAGCGCTCACTCTTCAAACACAGCAGCACGTTGACCAGGAATCATTTCAGGAGCTGAGACAAAGCTGTTGTGTTTGTTTTCCTTTAGCTCTACTGATACCAGTGGAGGAATCATCAACCCCAGCTACATTACATCCGTGGATCCTGGGTGCTGTAGTCCTCACTTTGTGTGAAGGGAAGAAACAGAAAGCAGGAAAACTCTTACCTGTTTATTTGTTTCCTTCAAGCCCCTCTGTGCCATCCCCAGACAGTGGGTACAAGTTGTCCTACCAACAGATGGAGACAGGAAAAAAGCAAAAGTCTCGTGACGTACCCCCAACCCACCCACACAGGGGGGTTAGCTGGTAAACTGCCTAGTCTTTGCCAGAGCCTGAGATTGCCTGAGCCATTAAAAAAATCCCATTAAATTATTAAGAAAAAAAGAAAGAAAAAAATAAATCCATCCAACAGTAAAGAACACACCAAAGAAAAAAAAATTGCCAACACAATAAAAACAGAGAAAGCAATCTGGAATAGGTTAGAGGAATGTGGAGAAACAAACTAAGAGTTGAAGCACTGCTGTTCTCCCCCTCCTCTGCCCAAGGAGCTGCAGCAGCAGCTCCCGCTGAGGGGGCAGATGCAGGCTGGTTCCTATGGATTACAGCGTGCACCACCTCTCAGCGCCGTGACCAGCCCAGGGACTGCTGCATCAAGTCCGTACCAATGTGCAAGGCGGTTCAGGTGGTTACAAAGCTTAGGGAAGCTTGAGGGGCGAAGCAGTACCTCTTTGTCCATCAGGAAGCAATGACTTCGAGGTGTGAACTCCACGAGACATCGCCATCCCTCTGGCCTGCGAGGGCTTCCTCAGGGCAGGCACACATCTGCCTGATCACCAAGTGCAGGAGGCTTCCCTGCCTCTCTTGAGGGCCTCACAAACAGATAAAAGGCTTCCAAGTTTCAACGTGGGCTGTGCTGCACCTGTGCCCACTAACAGAAGGCTACTGAGTGAAGGTAAGTTGCAGAAATACAAATCCAGAATAATGTAGTAAGTCAAAGAATCTCTCTGCCTCGCTCTACATTTTTGTAGGTATCAAATGAGTATCTTGGGATTTTACAGATGGCTAAAGTCCTTTCTGGCCAGCTCCCTTACCAGCTAGGGTCTTGGCTTCAGCTGCTTTGTAGTACTCAATACCCAACACGCTGCAGCCTCTTACATGGGCTGATGTTAACTTTAGCCAACTACAAAGCAGTGCCTGCTGAACTCCTCATGTAAGGCTCCCTTCGGAGCCAGTGGAGAGAAAGAGAGGAGACAGACACCCTCAGAAAGACATTTATCTCACTTGCTGTAGTGTGGGATAAGTCTGAAGGTGCCCATCTGTCTCATGACTTTGGAGGGAACTGAAGATGCCTAACTAAAACACAGCCTACTGCTTTTAGATGGCTGTGTCAGGTGAAATTCATCACCCTTTTGTTCAGTCCTTCACTACATACTTTCCATCTTCAGAGAAGACCTGGAGTTGAATTCCTCCTCCCTGCAGCAAGGTTTCGGAGCCAGATTGAGCAGACGCCTGGCTAGCAGGTACAGCAGATGAAACACCCGCTTGCATACAGCAAGACTAGCTTTATCTGGGGTCTCCAGGTTCCCATGGCCCTCTTGCTTTACAGTAGGTCTTGAAATAGGAAGATGAAAAAAAGACTCGCCAGGGTGTTTAGATAAATTCAGTGGAACTATTTGGAACAGAATAGTATGTGATCATTCTCCCCATAGTTTCCATAGGAAATGTCTTACTTGCACTGGTAGCTGCCCCTTCTGTTAGCAGGACAGATGGGCTGCTGGGATGAAGATGTGCAGAAGACCAGCATTTTACAAACCAGTGAAACCTCAAGCTCACACTGCTGCAACAATAACAACTCTGTGTCGAGTTGCATGCTCATACAGCATACTACGCACGGAGAAAGGTAAAAGTATCTTGCCCCAGAGATCTTGCAACCTGCATGAACCAAGTCAGAGAGATACAGGACAAAAACTGGAGAAGAGCTGAGAGGCAGGGGACGGTGGGCATGGCTGGATCCCGATGAAGAAGGCACTCCCCCGAGGGTCCCACATGCAAGAGAGGGGTCTTGCTAGATGAGGACCAGAGCTGTTCTCAGAAGAGTTGAGGTCACTTGAAAGAAAAGTAGATGTCGCTATGGAGTTGTTTCTCCCAGAGTCTTCCAGTGAGCAGGAGAAGGAAGATCAGACAGCTGCTACTACAGAGCAGCCTGGGCTGACATAGCTGTAACTGGTGGTAGCAGAGGATGAGGCAAAAGGAAAACAAATCAAACCACAAAGCTGACACTGAAGGACAGACAGACAGACAGAGCTGAAGAACAAGAACACGGATGAGCACGGCCTGGCAGCCTCCTTGTCCAAAGGACCCCAGTTCCCCCCAGTCCATCTGCTGATGTGAAGGCTCCTTATACCCACTGCAGGGGCTGGTGTAGAGGGATGCGGGAGAAAAAGGGTTAGTACATAAGCACCAGGCTGGTAATACGAGAATACCTGAACGATTGTACTGTGAACCACAGAAACGTTTGTCCATTACTCAATTATTACAGAAAAATCAATCACAGCTTTTAATACCAGCACCACTTTTTCTGATGAAGACATACTTGTCCAAGTGTGCACTGTCGTAATTTAAAAACAAACAACTAATGCTTTATCCCAACATGCCGTTTTCCAAATTACATCAGTAAATAGATACTTCGCACGACATTATTTTAAAGCGAATTAACAAATGAGAGGAGTAAAAAGACCTGGAATAACAGAATTATAACTCAATTATCAAAACAAAGTCAGACAGTATTTTCAAAAGCAAGTAAACAGGAAGAGTGCATACCTTGAGAGGAAATTTAAGAGGAAGCATGGAGTCAAATGAGAGCAAATTAGTAACAAGAGAAAAACAAAATAAATATTCAAATTCACATTCAGTTTCCAGGAGAACACTGCATTCAAGCAAAATCTCATTTTTTAAATCAAAATAGCTTGAATTTTGTTTCTACTCATGGCCGTAAAATGTTTTTGATTTCCTACAGCAAACAGAAATAATAAGCTTCTCACACTACTCAATTTTTAATTGGGCTCTTCTGATCGATACTGGACGCCTGTTATATTGATAAATAACCCTGAACAACTCTGGTGCAAACTCTCCGTGCCTAGAACCCGCTCATACTCTGGGCTATCCATAACTCTGGGCTACCTGGTCCCCACTAGGCTGCGAGCTCAGTCCCTGCTCACGTCCCCGGCCAGCCCCCGGCCTCTCCTGCTGGCCCCACGTGGCCAGGCGGCCCTTCTCCCTGCGACTGAGACAGAACACGATAAACAACAGCATCTGAAGCACTGACTTGAGATGCTTCCGTCACAGGAACCGGCAGTGGGAGTTTCAGAAATATCTAGTTACCCAGCTCTCGTTGCTATTTTGAAAGTCCCACAAAGTCGTTCCCATGGCCTTTAATAGGAGTCTCTTGAGCATTCTGCCGTGAAAATAGGGATCTAGAAATAGACCCTCTTAAATGACCAACCTCATGAGATAATTTTTAATGAACCCCCTGTCTTTTTCCATCAGCAATTAATTAATCTAGCCTCTTTGTTCCACATGAATAAAGAGCAAAATGAAAATACATGCTCTCATAGAGATTTCAAAGATACTTTTGCTTAGAACAGTGTTACAAATTTGACTGTGTTTTCTCCTGATTCCATTTGCTGTACACATCTTACATTAAAGCAAGTTTAAATAATCTACTTTTGATCCATCAAAAGTGAATTTTCAATGCTTTAGCTCACTATGCAGAAAACACAGCAGCCTTTGATAGCAGAACAAAACTGCTGGAACAAATGTTGATTCCATCAAGGGATGCAGTAACCCTCATCCTTTGGCTTCTATCTGATTCCGTTTAGACGACTCCTATTAAATACAGAGAGGAGAGTATAGGGATATATCCTCTGGAATATCCACACAGCATACTCACCGAGGATAGATCTAACTAGTCATTAGATGTCACAGCTGTTCCACACAAAGGCAGCTGAAAGAGCCTTTATCAGCAAGTACAAAAGTGATCTCTCCAGACTGCTTGTCGGCATCTCTCTACAAGTGCTGCACACTCTCATATAAGAAATTTATTCAGACAAAACTCACAATGGAAGAATGAAGCCCCTTTTAATGGCAATAAAATAGAATGAAACATTCATATAGTCAATGTACTGTGAATGGCGTAACCTTACAAAGATATGGATTAAGAATGGAATACTTGGGAACAGTCCCTTCTACGGAAAAGAAATTTGACATTTAATCAACTTAAATCAACATAATGGTCAAAGGAACAGTGTTTCTGGAATTTAAACCAAGGTATTAAATTTCTCTTATTTTCAGTAAAAATGCATGTAACTGTCTGGAATCTGTTATCATGAAAGATAACAAAATAACTAGACAATGTCTTCAAACAAGGGCCGCATATTATTACTGAGCTAATAGCTTCTGATGGACAGGTAAAATAAATAGGTTTATTGCTGTCTCTTGTTTTGGGTAGGTATTTCCAAAGCACTTATCGTGGTAGTACTGAAAAAAAAAATAGAATATGTTCCACTCGTTATATAAGGTAAATGGCTGAACATGTCAAAGAGTCACATGAGAGCTTAACAAAAATCCTATGCACTTCTATTTAACTGTCAATAAAGAGACCTAGCGGAAACAGTGCAATGCCTGCAGCTTTCCATGTGATGTCCCAGTGCTTATTTCCCGGTCCTTTATATTGGGCACACACACGGTCAACAGCAATTTAAATGTTATCACTACTCATCACCTTTAGCCGCAAGCAGAGAGGCAAAGTTTCAGTACAGAATTTAGGCATAAAGCAGAAACACGGTGTATAAACAGGAGAAGAAGGCCAATAGCGAGAACCATACAGTGAGGCAGCACACCCAAACACCGACAACTGCACAAACTAACGCGTGGTCACATCCAGGCAAAAACGTGTGCGTGGTTTCCATAGGATATATATGCATCTGTCGATAAGTATGAAATCTGTTTGCTGCTATCAAGACTTCTAAAGCATACACCTGACTTGCATCAGACACCTACAGGCACAGGCCAGTATTGATGAAAGTCCTGGATTTTGCTGCGATCATTAGGAGATTTGAATGTGCAGTGATTGTAAAATTAAAGGATCGTTATATACAACAGGTAAAATCATGATCCTTTCCATGAAACCTCAAAGAAATTTTGTCACTTGCTTCAGCGATGCTACTCAAGATCCTTAGCATTATATGGACCAGTAAAACCTGGTAATTTTTCAATTATTCAGGTACTGAAAAAGGTACACAAATATTTCCAATCTAAGTGCGTAGTTAGAAAAGATCTGTCTCTCTTGCTTTAATTAGCTACCTTGTTAAAGGTAAAAACTGCATCCTGTTTGTACTAAGCAGGTATTTTTAATAATTAAAATAGCTGTAAACAGGTTATTAAAATATTGTAATAAGAAATACAACTAGTGCTCCATCACCAAGAAACTAGGTAATTTTACTGCATATCACAGGCACATCAACAAAGTCTTTTACCAGTGTAAATGCAGAAACTTTATATATATTATTTAAAAAAACACTTCTGGAATGCATTGTTCAATTAGAGAACTTCACTATTCTCAGGTGGTTTTCAAAATGCTTCTTTAAAAAAAGAAATATAATTCTACAATAATTAACACCAGTGTGCTCTGTTAAGTTGGAACTAATATCAAACACATTTCACTACAGCCTTTTTTCAGAAAGACTGCCTTCATAAATAAGAAAAAAATCTTTATGGAAACTGGCAATGCTTATTAGACCATATTGACTATGAACACAGGGACAACAGAGGAGACCGGACTGAAACACCGATACACATACAGGGGAACACGCAGTAACTGTTAGAGGGGCACATACGGAGACCTGAACATACGAAAGACAGTGGTAAGCAAATTAGTAACAGATGAAAGGATGGTTCAAAAAGAACAGAACTAGAGAAATCAGGCACAAAAGAAAGTAAAAAGACTAGCAGAAGCCATGACAGGAGTGGAGGTGTTTTAAAGTGCTGTTGCATGTGACTTTTTAAAATAAACAATTCTTATTTTGCAAAGCAGAATAGGTTATATGCACCAAGGAGATGACCGTAAAATGAGATATGCAGCAAAAACACGGTAGCCCTCCAAGCATTGCTGAAAACAGAAAACCCTATGCATTTTACAGCCTCAACATGGTGTATATAAGTTTGGCAGAAATGCATAAACGGCATTATAAGGCAATGCCACTCACTCTGGAGGTGAACGTTAGCAAGCATGGTGGCTTGACGATGATGCTTAGCATTGAATGGAATGTCAAAATAAGTAATTTGGAATCAAAAAGAAATTTGAAAAAGTAACATATATGCACCATGGCATCAGAAAATGACCATAAAATGCAAAAAGGTGATGGAGTGATATGGAACAAACCTTGGAGAAATATCGCATCCTTGCTGCATAAAGGCACCCAGGGAAAACCAAAGGCTGTTAAATATTCCAAACTCGTTTGGAGGGTCAGGAGGATTCTGAGGGTCACGTGGTTCTTCACTACTGTCTTCCAAGTGCCACTCGTAAGGGCTGAATCTGCTGACTAGGAAAAGAACTACGCTGACGCCAATATAAGCAAAGACTATACACATCCAAATTTCGTAAGCCAAAGGATCCAGGAAAGAGAATACGCCTGGTTTAGATTTCTGAGGCTTCTTGATCATGATGGAGATGCCCAGGCTCATAAAGGGTTTGGAAAAGTCTATGACTTCTTCTCGCACCAGTGTTATGGTGAGGGGGGCAACAGCTATATCTGCTCTCTGAAAAGGGAAAACAAACCCAAGTTAGTTACAAAACAGCTGCAATATAATCACAATCTACAGTCTCAGGCTAATGAATCAGATAAATTACAAAAGTGAGCAGGAAACACTTGCTTTGCAGCCTATTTTTCAGTCACTGAAGTTAAGGACTACATGATATTGATATAAAATTACTAACAAGAAAAATTACAGTCAAATCTGTGCAAGGGCCTCATGACAGAGGCAGATATGTACCAACATGTAATTATATTTCTATTAAGTTAAAATGGATGAATAAACGCTATGCAAACTGGCCAGTGAGAGGGCAACTAAAATGTCATTTTCTAGAAATGGTCTGTATCCATCCTTCTGTCTTGAATACTCTGGGAAAATTATGTGTTTGTTATATTTTTATTTTCTCTTTTCTGTTCTTTCAGTAAGTTCTCTTGCCTTACTGATTAGTCTAGGATCTTTAAAAGGAACCAAAAAGAAGTAATCAGTCACTGAATTTCAGCTGCACTTGGGCGCTACCACTCGTATACTCCTTTGAAACCCCACTGCAATACGGGATAGGAGATGATAAAACAGTGGGGTGATAGGAACCAGACAGCCCACCCTTTCTGTGGTCACTGAAGAACAATAACACAGATTAGAGCCCCCAGGAAGTAAATAGCCTGGGTTATGTGAGAAGAATGCAGGGTAGTATTTTTCAGGATAATGTGTGCCATCCTATTTTACAGAACTTAGCTCTATAGGTCTATAACACAGACCATGCTCTGGGGCTACGTCACCTGGAAGCACAATCTCATCTCATTGCATCTGTCCTTCACCAGCGTGCTGGTAAACCCTGAACCAATACCCTTCCCTTCACGCAATACATCTTTGCTGGATTCCACGGGTGTAAGAAAGTGAAATAAAAAGAAAATTACTTAGTTACCTGATTAAAAATAACATTACAGAATAGATTTTTAACATATTTAGTTGTATCTGTATTTCTATGCCAGAAAGATTCAAGTCATGCTGTTCAGAAAAGCTAGCCTTGATTCAGCCAAGTACTCAAGCAGGTGTCAGCATTTGCACCAGAGGGGACTAGAATGTTAAAAAAAAGCCCTTTTCATTCAAAAATTACTGTTATGAGAGTACATTTTTTTTTTCAATCTATTTTAAACACTCTAACTATTCTTGTTATTGATAATTTTAAAAGCTAGCCTTTTGTTGGTAATTAAGAATTTCAGAAAGAAAAAATTATTCGTAGGGAAGGTTTAACTTAACAATACCTAAACCACTGTGTGCCTTTTAAATCAGATTTTTGTTTCCCACTAGTAAGTACGTATCTCTTGCTGGTGGAAAAACAAAACCTGATTAAGTAGAAGTTTGAATAAAATTTAATAGGAAATGTTAATAAGACTTGATTACAATCCGTGCCATAAAATAACTGAATATGCCTTTATGTAAATGTGATGGTGATGTACATGACTTTCATTAATATCTAATTTGTTCCTCCTCCTAGACAGTTTAAGTGTAATACGCAGAACTGGTGAAGTCCTCTCACCGTGCAGCCATGCCCGAGGCACTTTCTCAGCTAAGGGCAGACTTGTCGGACCGAGGACCGGCTCTTACGGCCCTTCCCACAGCAAGTCTCCCTCCCTGCAGTCCCGACCGCACATGCCACCTCTAGATTTGCTCCAGCCACCCAGGAATACCTCTCAACACCCTGTACTGGCACGTGCAGGGTGCTTGGAATGATCGGATAACCCATGCCTGCGCAGGTAAGGAAGCCATTCGGAGATCATGGCTCTTGGTGCTCCTTCTCGTAGCCCTCCTCAGCCCCTTGAGACATTCAGCTGCACAAGGACATCACCTTTCCCCTCCCCTCCAGTGACTGCTTTCCTCGAGGAGAAAACCCTCCCCTGATTTGTGGTCACTTACTGCAAAAACTGAGCTTAACGTGGCTTGAGTATAAAACCTGAAAGTGCCACCTGCCTTTAGATGCCTGGGTGTTTACTGGCTTTTGTAGCTGAATGTGTAAATCACTTCAGTAATAGAGAGACTTGGAGGGACACAGGGGGAGTGCAGTAAAGGGAGTGGATGATGCTGGGACTTGTCTGCTGATGAATTCCCCCCAAAACTTATATCTGTCTCGTAGCTGCTGCTTGTTGAGCTACTGCTAAATATTAGATGTCTGCAGTCAGTAAGTATGGGAAGCACACAGAATATCAGTTTTAAATGTAGTCAGAGTCCACGGCTGGCTGGGAGACTAAGCACTTTGACTGTGGCTACTGTATTTTGTGTTGAACTAATGAGGTACTTACAAATTAATCCTTATTAGAGCAAGATGAATGCTCAAGACCCCTGCAGACACTTGGCAATGACTCCACGCGAAGTGAAGCTTAGGTGTGAGGCAGGTGCCCTACTGCCCGGTACTTCTGCACATGGAGAGCCAGCCTCCAAACAGCTCGTCAAGGTAGGAAAAGGCTGGTTCAGCTACAGGAGCATTTAGTTTCTGTAGCATTTTCCCAGACTTGGAGAAATTTAATTCCCCCAAAGTAATAATGTTAATTGACAAAGTAGACACGGTGGAGCTCTTCCTAAGTGCTGATGCAGTGGGCAATAAAGTCTGTGTCTCCTTCCTGAGCAGCCAAGTTCATGCAGGATGTTCCTGTGGGGTCTTGGGGGGGTGAAGCTGATGCTGTGCTGAAGCACAGACAAATCACTTTTTAAAGGCCTGATTGTTACCATATCCTCATGCATCTCATACAGTACAGACTTCTTTGTAAATGATTTAAAATAGCATTTTAATATTACAAGGGATACAAATATTTATTTTTCTGATACATTTCTGCCTTCCTGCTTTCCTACCATTTTCGATAGGCATTCAATATATTGGAAACATTGACAAACACCCCCATGCCTTGAACGAATACGGCAGTAATAGCTTTCTGCAGAGGCAACAAGCACAAGTCTCAGGAAACCATCGACAACCAGGGCAACTGAGAGTGGGCCAGCCACAACCCAGCACCCGAGCCTCGTTCCTCACCACTACCCTGAATATTAGTTGCACTAGAAAGGTTTAAAAAGAGACTGCTCTTTACTTTTTATTTAGGCTTATAGTATTTGAAATGGAGAGCTTATGGAGAGCTCTAAGCACCCTAAAGGATCATTAATAACTGCAGCACAGTTGTGAATTTCCCTCCCCATTATGGCTGCAGATAAGCAGAACCGACAAAAATTGAGCTCGAGTAAAAAGAACACAACCACAAACATGCCCTTCCCCGTGCAGAACTGGAGGGGGGTTTCAGAACCTCAACAACTAAGCTTTGCTAATCACTCATGACTAATGGCGTTTCAAACAGCATCTTCACTGCATTTGAGCTGGGCAAGAAATGTCACGGATTCCTCTGAGGCTTGTTCTGTCTTTGCCTACTCGTGTGGGAGGGACAGATTTGGAGAGGCCATGCAGCACAGAGGAGCCACCCACTCTGTTCAAAGCTGACCCAGGGGGCTGCAAACCTCAAGACTCTTAAGGAGAGGGAGAAAAAAATCACAAATGGAAATATTCCTCTACATGGAGAAAGAAAAACGATAAGGTGTTCCACCTCTGTAATCCAAAAGGAGGGATCGAATTCTTCTGCTTACAGACCTAAAGATGATTCTTCCTAACTTCAAAGCCATGCACCAGAGGAGATACCAGCTATGCTCCTGCCTGTACGTGCTTCTGGTCATTTATGCTTGCAGAACTGAACAATTTCTTTGCCAGTGTGCTGCTTTTCAAGAAGTGGGTCTCAGCTACAGTCACTTTGCAAGACCTTTGTGCGACGGGAAGCCAGCCAGCACTCGGACCACATGCAGACCAAAGCAGAGGGACACTGCCCCGTTTCCATCGGGAGCCAAACCTCCAGGCACCTTAGATTTGCTGAACACAGGTACACAGTGGTGTCCAAAGAGCCTGTGCTGGAATAATGACTAACTCTGAGCACATTTTAGGACTTCTCAGTGCAGTTTGAACTTTCCACGTATTAGAAAAGGGTGTCAGACAAAGCAACACATCACCTCTGGTATCTGCTGGTAAAAGCTACCTTGTAAAGAGAGTCCAGTCTATCCAAGGATATCGGGGTGTCTTGAGAGGCGAGGGCATGGGGACAATGTGTTTTTAACACATTAGTTCACACTTGTTTAAAAACAACAGCTTGTATCTGACCAGCAGCATGCTACACCGGAGTCTTAATGTGTATTAGCTGAGCAGTATAAAAAGCTATCAAGGTGTTAAAACTGCAGTTGGCCTTGTCTGCTATAGTTTGTCAATGTTAAGTCCACGCATGGTATATGTGGATGCCCACAGTTCCCTTGGAGTCACTAATACTGTATGCAGATGGAGAAATTAAGGGTACATCTGCTTTTTGAGCTGCAGACACCCATGTTCTTCCTCTGTCTGTGCTCAGACGCTGGTCAGCCAAAGTCTGGGACCATGCCAGCGTGGCCCTGTCCCCCCATATGGTGTGGTGCCACCACAGCTCAGCTCCATGGTGGCCTGCGCAGTGACCCTGCATCTGTCCATGTGTCTAGAGGATGAGGGTCCACCTGAATCACAGGGAGTGGCATCAAACGGCTGCCTTTGGGCCCTTGTCCCTGGGCTTCCCTCCTCTGGAAACCAGGGTGAGGGGTGAAGGGCGAGATTTTCCCACTTACAGCACAGTCAGGCTCTGCCACAGACTAAGAGCACATGGGATGTTTCGAGAAGAATTAGGAATTGAATTAGTCTTCCATGCTGCTGCGATTCAAAGGCTGTGTATGCCATCTGTAGCCTTTCTTCTGCTGCTGGGAGAGCCAGAGAGGCCAGCGCGATGCAAGGCTGGTTAGTCTGTGAAAGGCAGGGAGATGTGTAGGTGGTCCCGCTCCGACAGACTGCGGAGGCTGCCCGCATTCTGGTCTGTCCTTTACATCCCTGCTTCGTTCCTTTATGCTATTTTACATATTGAAAGGTTTTTATAAAGACCTTTTTTCACCTGAGGAGAGTTCTAAAGGCTGTAAGGTCTGGCTGCTCTTTCCACTCCCAAAGCATTTGTAGTTACAATTAAGATCTGTGTTAAACCTACAGTCAATTAGCCTCAGTGATGTGAAAAGCATCAGGCCAGGGGAGGGAAGGCTTTCCCTGGCTGAAAAGAGAAGGAAGAACAGCAGCCTGCTTTAAAAGGGAAAGAAGAAATAAAAGCCCACAGAAAGAGGCTTACCCTACAGAAGAGAAAAGACGATTGTCTAGCGCTCAGCAGCTGGTGGGTACAAAGCCCAGAGCACCAGCGCCGTGGGAGGTGCTGCTGCTCATCAGCCCGAGCCCAGGGCACCTCGTTAGCAGGTTGACCACTGGAGGACAGAGCACCGGCCTTGCCGGTTTGCTTTGCTGGTTAGGTTTAAATAGTGATTCAGTCTCGCAAACTGAGAATGATTTAACTACTTCCCTCTTCTAAAATGTCCGGGAGAAAAGCTTTACCTATTTGCTATTTTTATTCTGTCAGAAGTTTCTACTGTGTTTTAGAAATTTCTCTTAGTTTAAAAAGTAATAGTGCTTGAATTGGTAGATTTTTTTCTGGTCAGAAGAAGGGTCTTATTTTGACACCATCAGAGTGAAAAAGCAAAATTAAGGTTTTCTTCAACCTGAACTGATGGTTTTTGATTTATGAAATATCAAATAAATTTAATTTTTATGTCAAATTTTATTATTATCACTATTAATTATTAATAACTATTAATACTACTACTACCACCACCACCACCATTTGAAAATGTCTAACAAACCACAAGGCCCTGCTGCCTCCTCTCTGACAAGACTTCGGGGTTCTCCTGTTTGGAGCAAAGGGGTTGGGAACGTTTGCTCAGCCAGAACTCCCTGCCTCCAGGGCTGCCAAACAGCAAGCCCTTCTCTGGAGCCAGGGCCAGTTGAACAGCCCATCGCAAAGCCACGAGGAAAGGTACAGGCCAGGGCACACTGAGCCCCCTCCCATCCCTCCCCAGTCGGAGCCCTCCGACGCACTGGTCTGGAGGCTGCACGGACCCGTCTGCACTTTCTCTCCTGACTCTAAGCTGCATCCCACAGGAAGCAAGAGCGACAGTAACAACCAACTGGCACAAACGAAACATTAATTACAGTTAATTAGAGTTTTGGCATTAAAATGACAAGCCATTCACTTCCCATGACTGCCCTAAGAGCAATTTTAGAGAAGAGTTGTATGTGTAGAGCTATGCAAAAAAAGGATACAGCATTCAAAACACCTGGTAAGACTTCCCAGCAGTGCCAGGCGGTGGTGAGAAGCTTGTTAGGTCAGGAATATGCTGTATTTGACAAATGACTAGTCATTGTTTATCACTTGAGACAAATGCAATCTAAAAGATTGTGTTTTCTGCCACAGCTCAGTTCAGCTGCTGGATAACTGGTACCAAAACCAATCAGGCCCCTTTTATCCCCCCATGCCTGCCTTCCATACATGCTAATAAAGGCATTTAAAATCTAATCTCCCTCTTGTCTTCCCAAAATGGAATCCAGAGGAGTCTTATATGACAGTCATTTTGCAGACAAGGCTCGCAGGGGCATTAGGGGTAACGTACAGTTTTAGTTCCCTAATAGAGTTTTAAGCCCCTGAGAGATAAAGGAAAGTCAGCACATAAATGAGGCGCTTGCTCCAAATAATTAGCACTTCTAGAGCACTTTTCATCTTCAAAGGGCTTTGTGCGCATCCTCCTGAGTGTGGTACACAGCCCCTTCTCAACAGATGGAGAAAGAGGCCAAGGGCATTTCACGATGTTTGCAAACAGAGCTGGGAAAGGGTCTGGAGGGCTGGTGAGGTTTGTACTGGGAGTTCAGGGGCTGTTTTCCCTGCTTACAGAAAGCCAGGTGGGTTTCTGTGCAGCGTGCCAGCTCGGAGGCTCCGCTCGGCAGGGCGGGAGCTGGCTCAGCTGCGCTGGGCTGTAAGCATTAACCTGGGTCTACACGCAAACCTCAAGGGACGCATCTGACCTTTGAATAATGGAGCGCTGCAGCGAAGAGGCTTCAGCAACTGAGTTTGCAGCGTGAGAAGAGGAGCTGCTGGGGGTCAGGGAGGGAAACATTCCTCAATTTCTCATTAACGTGAACACACAGATGAAAACTGCTTCGGAATACAAAGGAACAGGCCTTTTTGCAGGGGAAAATGAACAATGGTGGGGTGGGATCAGGGTTTTTTTAAGGTACGGTCTATGGTGCCTGCGAGGCTGGTTTTTGCTGGTGTGGAAAGGTCACAAGTATGGTCTGGTCATGGGGAAGTGGTGATGGCTCAGTTTGATGCTAAGGAGGCAGAGCTCCCTGAGCACGGCTCGTCCCAAAGCTTTGTGGAAAAAGCAGCTGCAGCCAACCTGTTTATCACAGAACGGTTTGGGCTGGAAAGGACATTTAAAGGTCATCTAGTCCAAAAACCTCTGCAAGGAGCAGGGACATCTTCAACTAGATCAGGTTGCTCAGAGGTCCAATCTGACCTTGAATGTTTCCAGGGATGGGACATCTACCACCTCTCTGGGCAACCTGGGCCAGTGTTTCGCCACCTTCATCGTAAAAAAATCCTTCCTTACATCTAGTCTAAATCTACCCTCGTTTAGTTTAAAGCCATTACCCCTTGTCCTCTCGCAATGGGTCCTGCTTAGAAGTTTGTCTCTTTCTTATAAACCTCTGCAGGTACTAGAAGGGGCTGTAAGGTCTCCCCAGCAACTTCTCCAGGCTGAACATCCCCAACTCTCCCAGCCTGTCCTCACAGGAGAGGCGCTCCGGCCCTCTGATTTTTGTGGTCCTTTATCTAGATGGATCTTGCATTGTACAGCAGCTGCAGAGGCTAATCTTGACTCAAGTCCCAGAGGTAGTGGCCCATATCACACCTTTCCTCCTCTGGTGTAGACAGTCCCTGTGCCCTGGCTGTTAGCAGCAATTTCAGGTTCTCTTGTGTCACGCTTTTCACATACGGTATGATTATTCTTTTAAGTGAACAAACTGTTTCATTGCTTTTCACTGGCAAATATATCAAAAGGACGCAATTATGGCTAATACTCTTGATATTTCTTGAGCCACACACAGGGAAACTGAGGGTTTAGGTTTCCACTGCAATGTAATTATGCTTGGAACTCAACTAAACCTTTGCTTCAGAAGTTCTCCATTCACTTGTATTCTCTAAGAGAGGTAGCATCGGTTTCACAAATCACATAACTGAGGCATGGGGAGTTCAGAAGATCTGCATAATGTCAAACCTCAATGCACCAGGGAAGTGAAGATATAACCCAAAGGTCCAGACCCCTGTTTACTTTCTCTAATGAGTAGATTCCCCTCCCTCCCCTTAATACAATACAACAAAAACATTGTGGCCTATATAAAACATTTTGAAGTTGAATAGGCTAGCAAGTTTATAACAAGGCGACAGGACTGACTGCTCCAGAAAAAGAAAATTTCTGCAAATCTAGCAATTACTTTAAAAAGACTGATTCATTTGAAAAGAATTATCTCACCACAAATTTTACAAGAACGATGCTATGTTATCCCAAGGAAATTTTGAGGTGACTTTTAGAAACTACACTCAGCCATGGAACAAAAGGAGGCAATGGAAATATTCACTACTGCTCAGATATTTTTAATAAAGGAAAGCTTGTTAAAAATAAACTGTAAAGAAGATTTGGGCGGAATCACAAATCATCTCATTAGCATTTTGGGGAAAAAAAGCAAAGATGAAATACCAGCTTGTACAGTCTTTTCTGCAAAGCCAATTTTTTCCTCCTTCCATCTGGTTTATCTGTATTCCAAAATTCTAATTTTCAAAGAAGTTTCTAAAATGGCAATTCTGGACTGATTTTGCTCTTACTAAACAAAGCAATGTACACCCAGTATGGAAATATAAAGAGGGATGCAATGAATTAAGACTTTTTTTTGTGTGTCTGACAATCGATTTTTAAAGCCAAACACAGGGTTTGAAAAGAAAAAAGACGTGGGTGATTTCACACCTGCAATGCTTCTTACCCTGAAAAGCAACCACGGGGCTAAGTGAGTCTTAGTCTCTGGTCAAACACAAGTTGGCATCAGTGATCCAACAAGGGCCAGCATCATAGGACCATAGAACTGGGGGGGAACCCTCCCAGCACTTACAAGGTTGATAAAGAAGAAGGAGATATGGCAATGCAAAAGCAGCATATGAAGGGCAAACTGGAAATTCTGCTGTAGACAAGAATTTGAAATATGCCCAATGTCACTTCTCAACATTTTGTGGACTCTGATTTGGAGAATAGCAGTAAAAGTGACACTTTCCTGCAATGAAACAATTAGAAAAGTAGACTATAGAAGTGGCACTACAAAGAAATACCTAGAATTTTAAAGGTGGTATTTAAACACACGATCTTTATTTTGCAGTTTATTAACTTTGAGCATAACTTTTCATAAAGAACATTAAAATGAAGGTTAAGAGAAACTTACCCCATAGACCAGTTCACCCACCATGCCATTCCATATCTTAGTCTCAGGGTCCCTAGCTCCATATTTCCCATCTCCAACAATTGACAGTTTGTATTTTATTCCAACATGTTTTGCTATTTCAGAAGCTAAGTCTACACAATATCCTTCATATCTCTCATTCCCTTCTAGTTGTTCATGGTTTTTCTTATACATTACATATGGTGATTCCTTTGAAACAAAAGTAAAGATCAAAAGTCTATGAATGAAAAGTACAGCTTTAAAACATACAAAATGAGAGCTGTTATTATCCTTTATATTACTGGCAAGCATTTACAATATTTCCTGCTTTGGAACAGAAATTAGAAAAACAGACTTTTGCAGTTTAAAAAACCTTGGCTAATCCTACAGCCACACATAGTATTGAATTTATTCCTAGTATGGACCCATTGAAGACAACAGGACTATTCTACTTTAATGAAGTTACACTTTTGTTTGAAGGATTAAGCCTCATTAGACAGTCAAATAGCATCACTGTAGTAATAATTCAGGTCTTAGTGCTTAAAGAACCGACATACCCAACACCTGTACCATCAAAATAATTTCCTAAGGCCCCAGTGGCCTAGAATGGGTCTCTGATGGAGGTATTTTCAAAGCAGCCTAAGGGAAGCTAGGCTGAAATCCTCAGCAGCAATTTTTGTCACTAAAGTCCCTTAGCCTCCTTGGAAAATTCCAGCTGAAATGCTGATTATATCTCACTAAATCCATAGGCCTATAAAACACAATGCTTCAGGAAATAGCATAAAATTGGCTCACGCTTAGTAGAACTGTAACAGGCATAAAAGTCACAAACAATACTGCACAGAGCACATCTGCTAGAGGCGTTGGGACTGACACAGGTGCTGCTGTTTATGAGACACGGGAAGAGCTTTACTCCTCTGGAATTGCACGGGTATAGGTCACTTTCCACCCCGCGCTAGAGCAGTTCCAGTTCTCTACAGGCTTCATTGTGCCACCCTTACTCAGTCCACAGGGGATGAGTTTACAGGAGCTGTACCTGAGTGAGGGGTGCAAGATTTGACCCTACAGCAGGAAGGCCAGATCCTGCAGTCGTTTACATACATGCATAATAACTTCACTTATGCAAGGCATTTGAGTTCAAGTGTCTGAGAAGCAGCAAAGCGCAACGTTGAGCTCAGTGAGCTCCTCCTGTGAGTAAACTTATTGACACACAGAGACGTTTGCAGGGTCAAGCCCTCAGTACATCTATGGAAATTACTGAACTTTTCAGTCACTTGAAGCCACATCGTGTCCAACATTTGCCTCCTGGAGAGGTGTCTAACACACCTCAGGAGCCATGCGTCTTGTTTCCTAAACACAAACACACCAAGAACATAAAACTTACCAAGATGGTAGTGACCACTATCGTTCTGTTCTCCACAGATGAAGTGTCATTAGAGGGCAGCTGATCTAATGCTGGCACAAATCTTTCATATTCGTTCCAATAACCAGCCTATAAAAATGGGGATTGTTACCTCATTACATCCGTTTACAAGGACTCTGGTGCATGAACTTGCAGCAGGAACTGTCAAAACACTGGGCTTTGTAACACTCATTCATGCACCATTTTTGCTATTAAAGGTCTACATTAGCTTCAGTTTAACTTCCTTAAAGAAACAACGTTCTCGAGCCCACCCGCAAATAAATACAAGCCAAATCTAAGTGACAATACATATTAAATTCTCCCCATGTAAATTCACATCCTCACTGTGCCTGTGGAATAAATTCCCATGTATCCACAGCATAACATACTACTGACAAGAAAATAAACTGCACAGCACTCCGAGTAAAATTCTTTGACTTTATAATTTTCATCCATATTCTGCTGCAGTTTGGAGAGCGAATGCAGTCCCTGCGGAGGTGCCTGAGCTAGCGTTAGAGCGGCTGCACAGACCTGGTTAGCAACGCAGGCACAGCAGCATTATCTTCAGCACGGGACACAAACCCCTCCGCGAGCACGAGGTGACTGCCGGCTGGTTTGTGCTGACCGTCACGGTGCTGTGGCTGCACTCCTATGCTGTTACACTACTTTTGTACTTCAGCACAACACAGCAGTAACACCTTTGCCCGCACTGTAAACACAGCTGAACGCCTGGGCCATGTCCGGGGGTATTTTGTTACTAAATATGTGCAGAAGACTTTAAGGAGTCTCAATGGTGAGTAAGCAGGTTAGGTACCTATTGCCAGGTGAAATCAGGAGGATTTATGTGCCTTGTCCATACAGGCTCTTCTCTCGATACCCCTAATATCCTGTCTACCTAATTATTTTTGAAAATCTGCCCTAAATTTCTTTTATAATAGGGATCAAGGCAACTATCCCACTTAGGATCTATACTTTATTTAGGAGACAAGAGAGTAAGTGGCAAATCCTAATTAAAACCAAATTTTTTTTCTGCTAATTTCAGAAGATTTCTAAAATACACTGGCTCCAGCTTCACTACAGCTCCAAGACCTGTGATGGAGAGGAAGGGAAAGATGAATAGGAATTTAGGAGATAGGGCTGAACACAGGACCATGACAGCAGGCATTACGCTTGGCAGTGGAAAAGTTCCAGAAGGGTTTTCAGGGGTTGAAAGCTGACACGGAAACCAATGAAGATATTAAGCAGGGTGAGTGATTTGCTCCAGGAACAGAATAGAACAAGATTCCTAGGACAGGGAAGATAATAAGGAGATTGGGTTTCCTCAGGGCCCTGTTATTACACTGCCTGTGTGGTATTTTTCAGTTCCATTAGTTTGTTGGAATAAATATTTGTGAAGATGTAAAATCAGGATCTTGAAACTCACCTTCCGTGATCCAGCGGCTTTCATTTCATACACATCAATTGTGTAATTTGTTCTCCGCCCATAGGTGTCGAACTGGATGTTCCCTGTCATTCCTTGAACTTGCACCTTAAGGGAATAAACAGAAAAAATATTTTAATAAAAGATTCGCTTTATTTTTGCCTCTGTTACATTTGGCAGGAACCCACTAGCTCTAGCACAATTTTTATCTATAGAAGAGACTTGTGGCGCTTTTGATGCAGCCAGTTATATTCTTCATAACAAAACCAATCCCAGTTCTCTCAGTTTCAGCTGTTCATATTCTTTGTTAGTTAGTACTCAGCTGGTGACTCACTCCAGCCGAGTGAGCTGCATTTAAGTATAAGTGAAATTAGCCCTGCACGCATGCTAAATGTAAGACAGACTGATTCTGCCACGCTCAGTCACACCGGGTTCACCGATACAGCATGGTGTATCAGCGAGGCACATGCAACAATTCAGTGCCATTAAACCCCTCACAATATGGTATAGAGTCATTTGCGATATGGACCAGAATCCCACATCATTGCTCATTCTAGGAAGTGCTTTATTTTGAGATCAGTCCCAGTGTAGGAGAAAGGGATGAATGTCTTCTCTGAATGAGCCGAGACAATTGTCTCTGCTGCTTATGGAGCTTTGGTCTCAATCTGGATGGATGGGTGTACAGACGGTAAGTCATTATCATTACCTACCCACATGAATCATCTTAAGGGGAAGTATAAGGTACTTTGTTTCAAAGAAAAAAATTATTTCTTATTTCCCTGTATGAAAGGGTGAGATATTTCCATTTATCACTGATCAACACTGACAAGCTGTCATCTCAGGAAGAAGGGGTAACAGTCTGAAACTTCCAGAGGGGTATATTAGCTTTAATATTTAGCAAAATGCAGCAGAAGTGACAGGAAGAGGTGATGGAAAACTAGTCAAAGGGAAACTGTTCAGGGCTGGTGACTGATCTATTTATGGTTTAGAGATGGTGCAATCAAATTTGTTGTAGTGGACAAGGCTTACACAAAACAGCCAAAATTCCTTGAACTCCACATCATCCAGTGAGCCAAATTCATACCAACATACAAGGAGTGTGATGTTTTTTATCAGTGAACATTTCTTAAAATAGTTTATATCATTTCGGGGGTCTGCAAGAACATGTGAGTTATTCCTGCATAGCTTGGCTCTGAAAGCCAAATGTGCCCCTAAGAGGTCTTATCAACTGTGGACGGAGCTAATGTATTTGTAGGGTAGTTGACATATCACTTGCAGCCAGATGTGAGCTGCTGTGCCTGCTTTTGGCACTCGCTGGAAGCTGTCTGGCTACCTTAGCACAGCAGTGGCTCTGTGTCTCAGCAGAGCTTGTTAGGCCGGCCTCACCCTGATGCGTACTGAGACATGAGCATTGGGCACTTGACACCTTTTGACTTCAAATTTAATTTATTTCTATCTTTGGTGGGAAAACTCAGCATTTTTCAAAATCGGGCTGCAGCGAGGCAGGAAGACTCACCAGGACTCAGAACGCTTCTGGTAGCAGTGTGCAATCACAAATGGAGTGACTATTTATAACTGCCCAGATCTGTTCAGGTAAACTGTCTGCCACTGATCTCGTGTCTTAGAATCAGCTTTAGAAATACAGCCATGCACAGTTTTCAAGGCTGTAGGGAAGCAGACTCCAGTAATGCCTGCTCTTCCCTTTTGCCTGCAGAATGACTACAGTGTGGCACTGAACTTTCTGCTGGCACAAGGTATTTCAAGGATGTCTTGGAAAAAATATTGTTATCCGAGTTGTTGCTACAGATTGGAGAGGAAATATTGTTAAATCAAAGTTTTTTCCTGAAGCAAAGATTCAATATCATTGTCTGAATAGAGGGAGAGAGTGTGACGGACAGGACGGGGTCTGGAAGGCAGTGTGGGATGACCTTGGGTAGCACTTGTTGGAGGGGTACATAAATCTCACTTAGGTGACTTTGATTAGCTAAAACAATGCAAGGCAACCAGCTTAAAGTCAAACTGCTGCATTTTTTGCCAGTCCCGAGTTTGGCTTTGTATATGTTATGAATTACGTCCTTTAAGTAAATTCTCCCAAATAAAGGAGCGTCCTGTAGCAGTGTTGGTTTTCTTTGTCAACATGAATACCTCCTATCTCATTCAGAGGAGTTTTATGTTTTGCTTGTAATTAAGTTCAAATGGACAGTACAAACCCTTTTACTGTTGTGAAGGCTGAATTTTATTAACGTCTCTTCAAAAGCATGTAACGCTACATTAGTGAACATGCAGCTAGGGCTTTTGTTAGGAAGTGACATAATGGCATAAAAAAAGCTCTGGCAATGTGAGACTGAACCATCTCTCTCACTCTTCAGAGTGCTATAACCTTCTGATATAATCCTTCCAATTTGGTAATTCAGAAAAAGCAGTAATTAAGCGAAGTGTATGAAGGCTGAGCTAGGATAACATCTCACTCACTGAGACCAGTGAACATTCTGATCTCACTCACTCCAGTTCTATGCCTGCACTAATACAATCGATTCCAAAGGCTTGTTTTAGAGTTATTTACGCCAGATCAAAAGCAGACCACATTCTTGTCTCTTATATCTACAAAAACGCTATCAAATTTTTACTGTTGCAGCTTGCTTTAATGCACATAGCAGTCTAAAAAGAGTTAAAAATAAGCAAAATTAGAGACTTAAGGGAGGTAGGATCTCATGCAGTAACTTGTATTAGGGATAAAAAAACAGGCCATGCAGAAGGTAACTGGGCTGAGCGCAAAGTTATGCCAGGAATCAGAACTGGTTTGAGGCTAAACTGTGTCAAGGTTCAGGCTGTTCAGTGGTACTGCTATGACCGACAACATTTTTTCCACCGCTTTAAACTGATCTGAGTTGACTTTTTACTGGCAAATTATCAACATTGCATTATGTGCTTAAGTTCATAAATAAACGTACCCCTGCAAGATTTACAATACACATGCTGAGGACTCAGTCTAGTTCTGTAACTCAGATTTGCAGCCCCAGCCTGAGTTTAGAAATGCCCAATACATGCTTGTTTGCAAAATGGTTCATGCTCACTCTCACGGGAAGCGTGGGTGTCGTGGGGGAGTCAGACTGTAGGTGCTCTGGTGTGGACAATCGGGCTGTTGCTGCAGCGTTGCCAGGGAGATGTGATTTTGGCCAAAGTTTTGAGACCTAATTTGTTATACCATGCCTGCTATCGAATATATTTTAGCCACCTTTTAGAGTTTATCATTAAGTTTGGGTTTGTTTTTTTTTTTTTCCTGAGGAGCTGCGGCTGTTCGTGTGAGTACAGGAACTCGGTGTCCGTGGAGTAGGACGCAAGTTTGGTCGCAGCAGAATTGCTGCTATTGTGGAATATACACATTCACTAGCTGGTACGTTTGCCCTTACCATTTTCAGCGCTCTTTCTATGTCAATTCCTTGGCTCCATGGCACTGCAGGGTTAGCCAGGCAGTCTCCAGCACTACCTCTCCTGGAGACATCCACTCGCTGTCTTCGGAGGTAACGGAAAGCCTCTGCTATGACTAGGACTGCGTCATGCGTCAGTGCAGACGTGTACTACAATTGATGCAAATAAAACAAGGTGACAAACTGCAATCTTAGAATTGCCCCAGGTTTATCAGATCTAGTCCTTTGTTAAAATGCTCTTAGAAGAATCATGTTTGCAAGCCCTTTTACTTGCTCTCTGTCTTGCTGCAAGTGCTTTACATCGTTTAACAATTCTATCTATTTCAATTAACAAAATAAAAATATTTTCATTTTGTATAGCATATAGCAGCAAAATAACAAAACCAGTTTACAGTTGCATAAAGTTTAAATTTAATTGGAAACTTGCTCATCTAAGTGAGCTCACTATAAAAGTCTGCAATTCCGTGCTGGCCCATACAGCTACCAGTAGAGAAGAGCAGCTCAAATTTGGTTTTTGCTTGGAGTACTCTTTTCCTTTTTAACAAGGTTGCCAAGACAGACAGTTTTGAATTAAAGTTAACATAAATCATTTCTGTTTGGACCACAATCCTGATTAGGTAGCATCTGTGTCAAGGAATAGATCAGATTACTTTTCTTAGAAGACAGCTATACAAGCAAGTAATCACAAAACACACTTCAGGCATTACGTCTCCTTGGTAATTGCCCATCTGCCTTCTCTTACTCCACGGTAAATCTGAGGAGGGCGGCAAGCTTTGTGTAGCAGCAATTCTTCAACAAACCCCCCAGACTCCTTAATTACTCGTTCGTGTTGCTGTCAACTTCATTCATTACTTGTCATATGTATCTGGTGACGCTCCCCAATGCTATAAATTTAGTATCACCTACGAAATGTCATGGAGGTGGTTTTTTCACATTTTTTTTCCACACTCAAATGTTTGTCTGAAAGCACTTCCCTCCCAGAGTGGCCCAGGCTTTGCACCTGATATCGCTGGTTTTCACCGGCGTTACAGCACACCTATAACTTAAAGGTCTGTGTACAGGAGACCATTTCAACACGTACATACTGGGAGCAATTACCAGTGCTCAGTGTGTATGACCAGATTTCAAACCCCTGGTAACAGACCCTTCGTATTTCCACAGTGTTAGTACGAGAACGAAGAGAAGAAAACAAGACGGTAAGGGGTATCTGCACGTACTGGTTGCACCTGCCCTTCTTTTGGCTGCCTGTGGGATACCGTAGAGCTCCTGGCTCCCAATGAACCTGGCTCCCAATGAACCAGCTCCAATGAGCTGGAGCTCGTGCCAGAAGACAGGCTGCCCATGCATGAATTAGAAAGGCGGAAATCCAAGTTTCAACTGCACATTCAGCTACTCTCTTTGTGGATAAGACTTATTAAATTCAGAATAAGTTAATTCTATCTGGTAGGGCGGGATAGCACAATTGGTGATCTGTATTTCTTGAAAATGTGTATTATCTTATTGCAAGCTCTTCAGTTTGATATAAATCCTTAGAAAATCTGCACAGAACGAGGTGTGTCTGCATGCGCAGATCAAGAGAATTGTATCTGATAAAAAAAGAGTGCAAAGGTAGGATTGTGAAGAAGGTTATACAGCAGCCATTCTTACTGAGTTTTAAATGACAGCCGTTCCTAACCTCTTACCGGGGGTGGGGGGGTGGATCCTGCTCTGACTGTATCTAGGTACAGGCGCTCTTTGATCCTGTCCGCCTTTACCTCTTTCTATGATGCTGTGCAATGATCACCTTCTCTTTTAGTAAGTTAACAAAGGTGATATGCTACATTCCACACAACAATATAGAACCAGAGAGTAATTTTAAGGTATTTGTTCTTGTATTAAAAAAATCTTGTAATAGCTGTCCAATCTAGCACTATGTAAAACTTACATGCTGATAATTTTTTCAGCAGACTGCGTCAATTGTCAGTAACCTTAATGTAGTCCCTTCCAAGTCATGCCAAGAGAGCTATCTAATTTTCTACTTTATTTGAATTCTACTTATAAATGCATAAGCATGCAAAGAGAAAAAAGAAAGAGAGAAGGAAAAGGCTGATAAAATACAGAATAAATTAAACATCAGGGCTTTAATCTCTAGGCAATTTTATTTCCTAATCAAAAATATTGTACATCAATTTTTAAGTATGCTTTTTGTCTGATTGACAAATACTGTGCACATTTCTATAATGAGCGGTACATTTGTGGAAAGTAGTGTAATCTTTGTGTTTGTACCATATACTTAAGATTATTTTTTAAGGATGGAGAATAATTTTTCCCTCGAGGTAAATTGCTTTCAAGTGGAATAAAATCTTCCCAGGTTAACTTTATATATTTCAGAGCTTTTAAGATTAGTTTGATACTTATCTTCACTTCTGCATCACTGCTAGGAAGCTTTAGAAAGCAGGCCTAAGTCCTAATCAACAGGGAACAATGCACTAATCCGGGTTTTGTGGGCCTCTGTTCACCTGCCTTTGCTTCCTCTGAAATGCCAGCAAGGCTGTGGGATGGTGTGGGATTAAGATAACTTTCCTTACCCAAAGAAATCACATGATCCCAGGGATGGAAAAGTATGTCTCTGAATGGCACTGTCCTTCTGGTAGCGGGACTGCGTAACGGGTTGCTATTCCGTCTGTAGTCTTACATAGTGCTACCGCCTGCCCCGGTGTCCCCCCGTGCATTGGGTGGGACTAGATTTTTCCTTCCTAGCTATTATTTTATGCTTCCCTGACTTTGGTCTTACTAATATCAAGACATTACATATGACTTTGATCACTGGACAGAGTATCCTTGACACACTCCTCGACTGGACAGTGAATAGCATCCCCCTCTACTATAGAGATGCTGAGGTAGAATAAAGAAAAAAGAGGGAGATATTAACAGGTTGTGAGTCTCCTAGTAGCAGTAGCCTTTAGTTAACCCAATCTGACAGTTTTGGAGAATCTGGGACTTTCATTCAAAAACATGTGGAAGAATTCACTGGTTGCAGATGTAATATCCAGAGCGTTAAAATAAAGTACAGTGGTGCAAAATACAAGGTTAGATAACGAGGGCAACTGTCAGCAGTGACTAGGAGGTGGCAGTGGCTCCTCAGTGAATGTACAGCAGCTTTATTTTGCACATGAAATTCTCTATTAGCAATAAAATGGACCAGTAACCCCACGTTTTGCATCTAAAACCTAACCTAACTATCCCCCGTCCCCACCTGAAGACTAAAGAAGTTCAAGCTAAAAGCTTTATAACCACTGCACAATGACAGGATTTGCAAGACCAAGCCTCTGTCTCTGAGGAACTCCCACCATGGTGGGGACTTGTGTCCAGCTAACAGCCTCTGCCTCCTTCTCTCTTCTGGAAGGGCAGTGAACGTTGCAACATACTCTAATCAGGAATCTGTATCATACATACGCACACATCTGAGGTCAAAAAACCACAAGTATTTGTTAAAAGCAACTCACATAGTCTCCATCACTGTCAGGGTAAAATAAATACCTTCAATGGTGAGTTTTTGGCTTCAGGGAATTCCCTTTCATCAAGCCTCACCCAGCGTTGTAGAAACTGTTGAACCATTGGGTTTTCATTATTAACAATCTGGAATCCGGTAACATTGGCACCTCCATGCATTACTCTCTCCAGAACAATGTCTGTGAAACCCTGGGAGGACACACATAGAGAACAAGAATGATTGCCATCCAAAGTCCTTTTTCTTTGGCTCAGTTTTAGCAGCTGCAAGCGTGGCACAGAAGCAGTGGATTGATTTCCCTCCTGTTAGATGAAAATATTCTACCAAGGAGACAACGACTATCACAACTGGGATTGCGATAGAAGCATAGTATAGAATTTAAAATGTCTTGTTGTTCAGAACTTGTGTGTTGTGGCAATGTGGTATGTAATATTCACTGGTCAGAAAGGAAACAGTGGGGAAACATGAACTATTATTTCCTCTTTTTTCCTCATCATGGTGAGAACTGGTCAGACTTCAACCCCTTTGGTACAGCAAAGTGCACACCTCTTGCTAGGCAATTCTCTGTCACAGCATTACTCGAAAACATAACGGTACGATTCCCTCCCACTCTGTTGTTATTTATACCTGAGGCAGTAAATTGATGTCTTTTTGATTAGTATGACTTGATTGCAGTCACGTTTATCTGAATGTCAATGGTTACACATGCTAAAAGGCAACCCAGAATAAGAACCCCTGTATTTCTATGCACACGCTAATCAATGAGATCATGACTGGTTCTTATAACGCAAAATAACACATCTGAAAGTCATACAGTACTTATACTAAATAAGGATATTTTAAAATTTGTCTTTTCTGTTTTAATCACAGCAACACATGGATACAGAGAATCTCTTACTAAGTGGGGTTGCTAACTTGAAAATGTGAGTTTTGGAAAAACATTTTCCTGCTCACAGTAGACACAGAACCCAAAATTAGTCTTGCTGCAGGATCAATTAAAATATAACACTTTTTCTAAGGAACTCTAGCAGATGGTGTTTCAAAGGCATCATAAACATCCCTGAAAGTCAATTCTAGAATCCATAAGAAGCTCTGATATAGACAAAACCATACCATCTTGTCCTGGTAGGTCAATGAATACACAGGCACCACCCTACACTTTGAAATTCAAAAGAACAGCTAAACAGCCTGGCTGGTTTACTTGGTGGGATTGTTCTAACTTGCAGGTTTTTGCCACTTATTTTTTCCAGAAATATGCTACAATTATTTTTCTTGGAGTGCTTAAATTTCAAATATGTTACATAGAAGATGACGGTTATCAAGCGTCTTATTTATGAGGATGTAATTTAGTGGAAAACCTATAATTAAATTCTTATTTTAAAATTAGTAAAGGATAGGAGATTTTTAGACAAAAGAAAGACCACAATTAAGTATAAATGACTGTAATATACCAGTTCTAGTATTTCCTAAAGTAATTTCTCAAAATCCAAGAACTCATCCATGCATTTCCTCTTTTGCTGATTAAAATTGCCACAATCTGAACAGCATATATTACCTTCTAAACCTTAGCTATACTCGTAATGAAGAAAAGTTCTTACCAGGTTAGCTAACATGTAGTGATAGCCTCTAGAATGTTTGCCGAGGATTACAACCTGCGTGAAGAAAACAATTACATATTATTCAGTTGTAAGAGGATGACTCTTAACTAGTGGAAAACATCAGAGAATGAACACTTTGGTATGCCCAGCCTGTGGGCAGCATGAGTATTACAGACCTGGGGCTTTACAGACACGGTGCAGTCATTTGTGTTTTTAAAACACGCAGGCAGAGTACAAAGAAGAGTAACTCACAAGGCTGAGAAGACTCTGCTTGTGGAGATGACCTTACCTGGCAAACCTCATCCTTGTGATCAGCATCTCCGCTGCTGACCAGGTTCATTTCAGTTATCAGCTCAAGTATTTCTCCTCCAAAATGAGCTAAAACTGTATCTAGCCACTCAGTAAACTCTTGTTTACTCTGTTCCTTGTTTGTGGAGTGCATGAGAGGCAGATGACACAGCCCAGCCACTCACTGTGTTCAATAAACTGTACTAGCACAGCCAGGCTTGGCAGGTTCCAGGTCATACGAGGGGTTTCCTGCCATAAGAACCCCGGCCAAGGCTTGTCATACACGAAGGCTTGAAGTTAAATTCCTAAAGTGATAAGCAGTGACCTTCATTGCCTTTTGACAGCTTTCAAAAAGGCCTGAAAACTTCTCGCTTCCAGTGCATCTAAATGGACACCTCTGACCTTACATGTTTCATCAAAATTTATATTAAATGTGATTCTGCACATTCCACTAAACCAACATTTCCTGCCCTCTCTGACCCAACTTGGGCATCTCTCTGTACAAATGGAGTCATTAAATGGAAGCGTCAAGAGACAAAAAAGCAGCGGGATGAACTGAGCAATTGGATTCTGCAAGGGTGACAGAGAAGAGCGGAGGCAGCACTGCCGGGCAAGCCTGAATTCTGCCATCTTCTGCGCTCCTCCCCACTCCAGTAATACTGTGCTTCTGCAGAAAGGGGGAAAAAACAGTTTCCACATGTAGGCAGCTGGCTACCCGCTCACCAGCAGGACCTCTTGTGCAAGATTATGCCACTGCACTCAGCGCTATTCCCTTGCCTTCAGATTATAACCTCAGTATCATCCACCCAGTCCCACAGCCACCAGGTGGAACAGTGTCCAGCAGTAAGAATTTAATTACTAATTGTGGTGAGTACGGGTGCGTCAGGACAGAATCAAACTTACCCAGACTTGCCAGGTGAAACTAATACAAGTTAAAAATAGCAAACATAATGCTGGCGATACGCCACGGGTGTATCACTGACTATACCCTGTAGGCAGCTCAACTGAACAGACGATGCTTTTTGATGAAGAATCATCTGAAAATCTATACTTACTGTACTAATGCTCACTGATAAGTGCTCCATATGCCATACTGTAAAAGACATCTTTTCAACGTGACCACTTACGTACGTCTTTGCTAAAAACAGATGACATTTGAGTCATTGACTTCAGATATGCTGCTGAGCCTGTTAAAGTTCTTGATTAAATTATTAAGTTCCCAGTTGCCTCTTTGGGTTGTCTTGTCCTTAATACATGCCATTTCTTTTAAATTCACATTTAATTCTGTAAGAATTTGCATACTTCTAGCAGTCTGAAAATAAATTGGTGTTCAGGTCCTCTTGAGAACTGTATGTACACTCTGTTGGTAGAAAGCATCTGCTTTCCTGCACTCTCATTTGTTTTCTATGGAAACGTGCAGGCTTCCTTCAGATCATCTGGTGTGCATGCTATTTGCATACTGAATTCTCTGTATGTTTTAATTTTACCTTAAAGGCAGCGATTTACTTTTGAAAGGTTAGAGACAAAGAACTTATTTAACAACAATACCCTTTGTCCTTGTAACCTTAACAACGAATAAAGCTTTTGCATTTCTATCCAGAAATGTGTTTATTTAAAAGAAAAAATACCATGACAGAAGTAGTCAGAGGCTGTAAGAAAAACATACATGGAGATGCTACAGGCATCAGAGCAATACTGCAAATAGGAAATGTAGGACTCATTAGCATAGATCAGACTCAACCTCCCATCTCATCTGCTGTCATGTCTCCAACATGACCAGAAAGAATTCCATTTAGTCCCTTAGAGGTCCAGTGTACTACAGTCAAGCTTTAATTCATAAAGCATCTTTCAGAAGTGACCTGCCAGTATTTCTACTCACAATCAACCACATTAGTTCATAATTATTTAACTGGATCTTAACAATGTTTTTAAAATTCACAACATGTGCTGTCCTAAATCTTATCAAGCACAGCTCTCCTCCTCCCTCCCTTCCCAGCCTCTACCAACTGTCCAGCATCTTGAATGGAGCTACTGGATTAGCGAGCCCAGCAGCAACAATCACAGACATCAGTGGTACTCCTAGGGGAGCAAAGGGATGGATAAAGCTTTTTTATGAAGAAGGAAAACAGGAGTATAACAAATAAATCTCATCAACTGCTTATATATTGTGAGGCTTATATAGGAAGTGGGATATTGAATAGTGGTGGTGAATAGAAAGACAGAATTACAGGACAAGGATTTCACAGAGCTACATGTCTTTGGTAAGTTTCACTTCTGAGACTTAATATTGCTTTCACCTTGACTGAAAGAAAAGCTTATAAGATTTTATACTAAACAAAGGAGGAGGGAAAAAAATGGCTGGAAACTATCATGAATAATTCAGACTTCTGATCCCACATAATTCTTGCCTTGTAGATAAAAGATCATAATGTCAGGTTTGATATAAAATCAAATAAAGTTTGTATTTTTAATTAACTCTTCGGATATTTCCAATTAATTAAGAGAAAATCTAGAGGGAACATAATGAAAATGTATCTGGTTTTGAAATAAAAGTCAAATCTGTTGGCCAGCACCAGGTTTACTGGAAGTACAGACCTATATGCCAGATTTGAGAAATTAAGTCAGCATTGCCAATTTTAGTTTTTCATTTGCCTGGCGAAGTTATTTTTTGAATAAAGATAAAGACAACTTGGTTTCCACTGCATCAGTCATCATGATAATAAATGGGCAACTTGATTCTCTGTCTGACCACCCTCAGAGTAAAAATGATTTTTCTTAGGTTTAAAGAGAATTTCCTGCATTCCAATTTGTGACCTTGCCTCTTGTCTTGTCACTGGGCAACACTGAGACTCTAAAACTCACTGAGACTCTCCAAGAGTCTGGTTCCATCTTCTTCATTCCTTTCTATCAGATATTTGCAGACGTTATTAATTTACCTCCCTGAGCTTTCTCTCCAGGCTACGCAACCCAAGTTCTCTCAGCCTTTCCTTGTATGTCAGATGCTCCAGTCCCTTAATCACTGTAGGGGCCCTTCACTGGACTTGCTCCAGGATGTCCATGTCTTTCCTACACTAGTCAGCCCAGAACTGTATATGACATTTCAGATGTGGCCCCTCCAGTGCTGAGCAGAGAGGAAGGATCACCTCTGTGGACCTGCCGACCATGCTAATCCTATACAGCCCAGGTGCTGTTGGCCTTCCTTGCTGTGAGAGTGCAGTGCTGGCTTGTGTTTAACTTGTATGCCAGGACCCCGAGATCCTTCTGTGCAGAGCTGCTTTCCAGCTGTAAAGCCTCTACCCAGTTTGTACTGGTGCATGGGGTTATTCTTCCCCAGGTGCAGGGTTTTGCATTTCCCTTTGTTGAACTTCCTGAGTTTCCTCTCTGTCTACTTCACCAGCCTGTTAAAGTACTGCAGCACAACCACCTGGTGTATCAAACACTCCTAATTTGGTATCCCCAACTTGCTGAGAGTGCACTTCATCCCATAACCTTCAGATCATTAATACAGAGGTTAAACAGTATTAGCCCCAGTACGCTTAGGGTACTCCAAATAGTAAGTAGCCTCCAGCTGGCCTTTGTGTTGCTGATCACAACCCTCTAAGCCCAGCCGTTCAGTCACTTTTAAATCCACCTCACTGCCTCTGTAGGCTTTGATTTTAAAGAGTCATTGAAAAATACAAGCTAAGAGTATATGCCTGCACCTCTACCTTGAGAAGCAGCTATCACAATTTTGGCAGCAGTGAAAAGAAAACCACCATGTCCAATTAATACCTGTTTGGAGCTCATCTCCCTTCATTTGAATCCTTTGCCATCTGGTCAGTTTAGTCTGTTTAATCAAAGTTATTTATCATCTTTTATTTACAAATGAAAAAAGAAAGAAAAAAATCAGATCACATAAGTACAGACTATCTCATCTACAGCTCAAAATCCTAGTATTTTATGAGACTATTAGTTCTTTCCATAACATAAAATACTGATGCTGAGAGGCAGTATTGCCACAAAGGAGGTCTAAAGATTTTTACTGTGCTTTTCATACCTGACAAATGGCAGAAATATGCCACTTAAATGGAAGGACAGGCAGAGATGTGACCTGCTGTAATGTGTCTTTCCATTTTTGACCATATCTGGGAACAATGAGGCAATTTAACTCTAGAACTCTCTTTCCTGCTTTTAGAAAGACAGCAAGAAAAATAAGATTTCCTATAAGCTTAAAGTAAAAAAGGATTTTGTTCTTTGCTGAGGATTCATGCATTGATTTGGGTTGCACTTATGCAAAAAGCCCACAGTTAACTTCAAGTATTGCTACTGATTTTTAAGTATGTGTGTAACTTTCTGAGGACAGGAGAGCTCAGATATCTCCAGTAGAGCAGTAATGTGCCTTTATAGCTTGCTATAAAAATACAGTTATGACACCTTTGCCTTCAAAGCAGTGTGCAAATGCCAGAAGTGACGGCATGATTCTTCTCAGCAGCAAACAAGCAAAACAGTTAAATGGACTCGGGTCTAAAAAAATTTCAACAGCACTGTCAGGATCACCTACCAATGTTGATTGCACTTTGTGGGAACAGGATGGATAACAAGCCCTTGCTACCTCAAGCATGGCAGCAACTGTCTGGCAAGCTTAAATTGTTGTGGAGCACACCATCTTCTCTAACGGGTATCAGGTCAGGTGTCTTCTAGTTTATCCCTGTTGACAGTATTTCTGTTCTGAGGATGGAGTAACTTAAAGGTTACCTCAGATCTGAGCAGCACCTGCCTCATACTGGATTGCATGTCTGAAAAGTTGTGCCGTGTGACGCAGCACCCTACGGAACCAGTGGCACCACCTAACTTGGTCTTCAGGACACACTTAAGAAACTGGAGAAAGAGAATATCAGGGTGACAGTCCAATTAGTTCAATAAAAGCTGAAGTCAAGGCCCAAAAAGTTCTTGTCAGTACGTTAGCAAGGATGTTTAGCTTATCTTAAGTGGCATCTGCAATGTACTGCATCTCAGCTCTGTCTCTACCACTCAACAAAAGGAGAAACTAAAGCAGCCCTTCACCTGGAAAAGAGAGTCCTCTCCCTGGCCCCCATCTCCTCCTGTAGACCGTTGCTGCAGTGGGGGAGCTGCCCATGGGGCTTGCAGCCACAGCGCTCCAGTTGTCTGGGGTCGGCACACTGCTAACAGCGATGCCGTCACCTTCTACAGTGTTACCGGGTGGGCAGAGGTGCAATAGTGTCTGACAGCCACACATAATCATTCCTCACTACGTTTACTCTGCACAGGTCACCCCCTGTCATGTGCATTTTCCAGACAGGAGTAGGATAAATGGGAGGAGAACAGCAAATAAAAGCTCTCCTGAAATGCGAACAGGATTTTCCTCATCTAAGCAGATGCCATAGTAAAAATGAGATCCCTTGTAACCTCAGTAGACCCATTTTACTGTAAGACTGCTGTGCCCGCTACCCTATTTTCCAACACACGCATGCTCCAGCAGAAAGAGCGAGTTCCCTTTGAGGATTATAAACACTAGATAAGGCTAGATCTTCCCTGAGTAAATTTGAAAGAAATAGCTTTTTTGGTGTCACGATTATGTCTCTTGCTATCACACCAACAACACCAGCACCAACATATGAGGTTCCAAAGGAACCGCAACCCTGCAGTGGCAAAAGATATGTCACAGCTAGTGGTTTTCTGTCACACCCAAACAAGTGATACTGGCCCTGCCTTTAAGTCCATGGAAATAAAGCCATTTCCATGTTTGGTAAAAGTGGCTCCCCTCATACAAAGGGTCAAACCTTCATGATTGTAACTGCAGTGCAAACCCAGAGAAGGCGATTCATTTCTTCACTTAGTATTAATGGGATGGGAATCTGGCCACCAGGGACTGTGATGCTGTAAAATATGCAGTAAACAATGATTTCATTTCTATGAAGAATGAATACTATATTAAATTTGAGTTAAATATTAAATGAAGAATGAATTAAATATTAAGATTCTACACACGTATTATTTGTTGCAGACAAAAATAACTGGATACACAGTTGAGATTAATTCATCCACCATTTTGGAGGCTTCCTGTCCTTTAGGGAATGTCACAAATCCATACACAGTCCCAACTGCTGGATTTTGTATTTTTGTGCAGTATATGAACCTAAGAATTTTACTTCCATGCAACTGCCACCTTGTACGTTTATGACTACACCTCATAACCAAAATCTTACTTTCCTCTATAGCACAGCATCAAGATCATTTGTTTCGGCTTATAAAACATTCTTCAAACAGCTTTTGGCCCTTCCACAATATATCTCTTATGGGAGATAATTTCCTAGGGAACAGGAGTCTCCTAGAAGAAGGGAACAAAAATGCGCATGGTGGAAGCAGGGATCTGAGATGCCTCTGAAGCATTTTATTGAAGTTTTTCGCTTTCTGGTCCCCTTCTTGTGCCCTTCTCTCCCTTGCCTCTCTCCTTGATGACAGTCACATCAAGAGTGAAATTTTAGTTTCAGGCCGCCTCCAGATAGATGACGGTTGTGCATGTTGGTCCTTGGAGGATAATTAAATGCAGCATCTGAAAGTTGTATTGTACTTCGTTCTCCCTCCATATGGCTAAACTTTGTTTTCCCATAGCTAATCTGACATTTGCTGATTGAAGATTGTGTAGCGGAATATGCCTTTAATTTGTGCATAAAAGGTTACATTAGAAATTACTTCGGAAAAAAAATTACAAACTGCAGCACAGGTTCTGAGGGCACAATACTTTCTCCTAATTTCTTTCAGTGTGATGACAAAGTTTTCTGTGAATTTTCTGTGCCCTGAAACAATTTTCCTAAATTAATTTTCCTTGGTGTGACTTAGCAGTATTGTGAGATTAACTAATCTGTTGGCACAGTTATTGTTAAAGGACATACTGTACCGCAAAACAACAGACCCTGGAGGACACTGAGATGAAGAGTTTTATGATCCCTGGCCACTGACATTCATAATCACAATTATTTACTCTTTTAGGTGAATAAAATCATTAAATAAACTTTTCTTTATATAAAAGCCTCTTCTTTGATTAGACAGATGAGAACAGTGTTATATCTCTCCGGAATGCATCCCTCTTCATAAATCACATCCTTCAGCACAAAGACTTTCATGTCAGAATCAATCAAAACTTAAGCTACCCTTCATCGGTGGCAGCTATTCCACTAAAACCAAGATCAGATACAGGGGGCTGTTACAATCATAACAAAAATTCTTTCTAGCTTATGAAAAGGATACTCAAAATTGCAGAGACCTTTGCCCCTTATTTTGCCAAGATAGTCTCAAGAGGAGATACTTGTTCCCAGAGAGCTTCCCTGAAGAGATTTATGTGTTGGAAAATTTTAATTAGCGAATTCTTTAGCTTCTTGAGTGAGATTAATAAAGTAAAAATTCAGTTGTGTTCTGGAGGAATTTTTACAGTTGTATTTATGGGAAGTACATGACTTACTTAAATATATTACTCTGCAGCAGTAATTTCCACACATAGATCATTTTAGGAAGGAGGCCATATTTTAATTGTCTACACAGTTCTAGTACATTCTTTGAGAAAGATCCTCCCTTGAAAAACGTTCATAATGGAGTGATTTTACATCCAAGGTAATTTCACAGAGATTCCAGTACTTTCTCAAGCCTCTGTGAAATCTTGAGTTCAAAACTCATCTGAAATTTCACATAGAGACTTCAGGTCTCATAAAAAACAACTGAACAACAAGTGTGTAGATGACATTTCAAACCACAGTAAGCTTTCTGTATTATCAGAATTGCTTTAATTTGACACTGACAAACCAGCCATGCTACAGTACTCTCCCCATTGGTTTCATCTTCTAGATCTGCCGGCTCAGTGTACTGTCCTCCTCCCTCTCTCTTGGCTGTAGCCCTTCTCAGGTCAGACACCACCAGAAGGTCAGCAACTGCGATGTCACGGGATTTGGGTTACGTTCTCTGATCTGACAGAATTTTTTGGTACAATGTTCAACCATTACTTGGGTCTGACACTTTTTGATACACTGTTGTCTTCAAAGTTTGAATTACTTTTTAGAAGACAACTGATTAGGTAGTGCATCTGGGACTCTGCAACTTCTATTTTGTTACTTGGATCTTCCAAAGCATTCAGGGAAACTGAAATCGTAGTAGCTGACAGCATAGGTACAGAGAAAGATTCTTGCTGTATTCTGTCTTGCTGCTGCTTCTGATAAATTCTGAAATATTTATCTATCTTGTATCTCACCCGGTCAAAGACCACTCCTGTTCATCAGTCAAGGCCCTGTGGAAATACATCTTATGCTGCTTAAGCTTAAGTTCACCACCTTTGAGAAGAGACATGAGGTTTTGCTAACCTGAGAACAAACAGGTACTGCTACTATCTCTGCTCCAATACTCGAGAGCCCAAAATAACAGAAATTTATGTTAACTGCTCAGATGGGTAAGCTTCTTAGTAACCATGACATGCTTTTCACTGACACACAAGTACCTTTTCAAAAGACACCGGTATTTCTTAGTCAATTCTTAGCTCAGAAAAGTTAAGCAAACAAGTGCACCTGGCTGTACCACTAGAATTGACTGCCTTTCCCTAGTAACATTCAAAGTTAGATTTCCTTCAGTCTACAGTGCAACCAGCTCCTACCCCACGTAAGACAGTCCCATGACAGTAACATCCTCATTTCCAGCTCCACATATGCCCTCTTTACTTACGCTACCTCTTTGCTTCTCGGCAGTTGCGGATGGTCTCACTGTAGACCTACAAGTCCAATTAGGTATATCAAAATCAGCCCTATCCAAACTGACTTCCAGACTAGAATCCTTCACTAAGTTTCAAAACACCTGAAGTCACTTTCACAAGGACTACTACTAATAGTAATCTTACATTTATTCTTACTTTTCGAAACCTTATGCAGGAACCACAAATGCTTCAGCACCGTCAGCACACCATTAACAAGCAGTTCTTTAGTGATATTTGCATCATGTGCCTAATCCCTGTGACACAGGAGATGACGCCTAACTGTCCTTTTTGGCTTTCAATACGGTGAAAATGTATGCTGAACATTCTTAAGAGCAAACACAAATAAACATAAAAAATGCTCATTTCTTCTTCTCATATCCCACAAGGAAAATTAAACTCCTCCAGTCTTAGCTGCTCAAAATATAAGAGGATGTATATCTGTTAGGGGAAGAGAAGAAGAAATTAGGTAAACTGAGGCATACAGTTTTCATTTTAAAAATACATAAATTTCTCATTTTCTCCACACCTCCCATCAGCATGCCACGACTAAAATCTCACTATTACTCCCTGGAATTGAAGAAGAGTCTTTGGAAACAGAATTCTGCTTATATAAACCATTACTGCATGTCAGGATCACTTCAAACTATTATTTGGATATAACCCAGAAGTGTCGCAGTAATTCAGTCCCAATGCTCACATGAGAATCTTTCGGAAGGGGTTTTGTACTGCAGAGCGCTGCCTTCAAGCAGACCGAAAAATACTGTATAGTAGCCACTCTTTTTTTCATTCTTTTGAGATTTCCTTTTCCTTTTTACACGCCCTATGAAATTAAGAAAAAAAATAAAAACCAGTGCAATCTCTTCCAGAAAAAATATTGTTACTTTTTCTTATACCTTTTATTATAAATGTAATTTTACTGTGACTAGAATTGCATTCAATTTGTTCTTTCAATGTTTTGAAGGAGTCTGAAAGGTTCATTCTGCTTCATCATAAACAGCGCTCTGCAATATTCCCCATATAACTTGGTGCGCAAACCATGAACCAAAAGAGATTGCAAAGAGTTAATTTATTTTTACTAGACTTAGTCTATGCAGCAGGGGAGGACATTTTACTCATATGAGGTAATAAAGTTACAGCAATATTTTTCCTTTCTGATTCCTTACATGCATTCTCCCAGGACAGAAGATACTTAGGGTATTTTTAAGGGTCTATGTATATTGTTGATAATTTTATTCATTAGATGCTTTAGAAGAAACAGTAGTACATGTGCCATTATAGCAACACATGCATGCCCATGGTGTGATGCAAAAAAATTTAATTTAGTAACATGGGCTTTTTTTAAGCCTGGGAACATTAACTTTCTTTAAAATTGCTATGCTGTTTTCCATATTACTGGTTGAATACTGTTGGATGAGTTTATATTTGAGGTTTAGCTGACAATTTATAGGGCCTAAAATTTAGCCCAGGCTACCTCTCCTAGCTTTATCTGCTCCACAGAGGCCAGTGGAATTGCACTGGTATGAAGGTGGGATAAGAGATAGGAATCCCATGTGAATGCATAATTACAAGCAGTGAGTGATCTGCACTGGTACAGTTCTTTGCCATATTATGGCCTGATCCAAACCCATCTGTAGCCCAGAGCAAATGCACCACAGATCTGGATCACACCTAGGGATCTCATATTTAGGGACTTCCCCCTGCAAGGTTGAAGCTGTCAGTTGCATACTGCCCCACCAGCATCCGAGCTAAAAAAGCCCAGTGCGGTGGTCCTGACTCCGAAATCTTGCTATTTGAGCTGTAGTCTAACAGTGCTCTACAAAATGCACTTGGGAACGTCTTGGTGCATGCAGGGCCCTGAAGAGCACCAGGGGTTCTCTTCCTCTCCCAGATACGTGATTTGTATTGCACCGAATCCATTAATCCTGGCTTAGTCAGCTGTGAAAAAAAGACATACGTTCTTGTGTAGCTTTTCTTCTACTGAGTTAGGACTTCTTCCCTTGTAAATGAACTTATGAGACACCAGAACTATCACGCTGTCTGTGGTGATGTACAACGCCTGTTTGCACAGTGGTATTGTGCTATTACTATTCATTTTGATAGTGTGTTTCCTTCCTCTCCCTGCAGTTGGTTCATCTGAATTGTCGCCAAGATGGTTGCCTTGGAAACTAATTAAGGAAAGCCTTTGGTTAGAAGCAGAGTTTCAAGCATTAAACTATTTGAGAGACAGATGCAGAAATTAAGGTAATGTCTGCAAAGATGAAAGGGTTTATCCTTTATATGGAGAAGAAAGAACCACATTAAATGCTAGGACTGTAACAAAGCAGCTTATATACAACACTGATTTCTAAAACCTGGAAGAGCTGTGCGAGTGAGGGAGTCTGGAAGAGGTGAAAAAGATTCCCAGAGCTATTAGGGATGGGGAGATGGACAAATACAGTGGGACAAAAAGCCTCAGGAGATCACATGTTCAACAAATTCTAGCCAGCTCTGCCTTTTCCTCAAATACTCTGTATCTTTAAAAGACTTCTTGTGAATGGTTTCTTTGAAAAATACCGGTACAGCTAACAGAAGACCAAATCCTCCCCCCACAGTCCAGGTATGGTGTGGAAGCATTAGTGTGTACGTTTGCTTCCAAAGTACATCAAACGCAGGAGTGAGAGGCTATCGCAAACGGGCCTCAGGCTCAGCTTTTCCACTGAGACCGTCAACCAGGGTAACAATTAGTACCAGCTGCAGAAGCGGCTCCTGCGATGTGGACACAGGCTAAATAATGAGCGGGACCCTCAGAAGGCTTTCTAAGGGCAAACACACATGCACAAATTCTGTGCACTGAAAAGCTGAAAAGAAAGGCAAACGATGCGGCAAATTGTGCTTTTACAACTACCTATTAACTGAAGTTCAAAGCAAACACAATCTCTCTATGAGCACAATGGTATGAATTTAAATATTGTCTCCAGGATAATGTTCAGGATAATGGTTGGCCCAATCTTGCAGCAGTGCTAACTGAGAAAAGATTTTGGCTGTCTGCACATTTAATGGCAATGCAGAGGTCGCCATATAAATACGCCTGTAACTGCATAAAAGCATACTACAAACGTTGTGGTAAAAATATGCAAAATACCAAAAGCAGATGCATGTGTGTGCATTGGTGTGTGCATTTATATCCCATGAATTATCATGAAACATAAAATGAGTAATTGCTACTATCACAGAAAAATAAAAACTCTAATGGTGACTTCAGGTTCATACGCCTCTGGCATAAGAAACCAGAGCTGCTTGGCAGCGGCCTTCTACATACAGCAGCTTGCACATTTATGGTGAGACATTTTGTATTAATTATTATTATTACCGATCAGATACATTTAAAACTGTGCTTTAATGTCTTTTGAACACGTTTAAGCTTTGTGTGCCATTACCTCAGTTGTTCTGCAGGATGACTAATACTCTGTTAAATTCCTGTCATTTGGAACCTGCTCTGCTTTATGAAGTCTGGATGACGGCTTTAGAGAGACATTCTCAGGTATGTGTGAAATGTGCTATATGTGGGGCAGATTAACCCAAGATGTTATTTCTCTCTGCTTTAGCAATCCATCTCTGGCCCTTTACTAGTTTTACAGCTGTTAGAAGCAGCCCCTTTAAGGCAGGTGCAGCTGTCGCTTTTGACATATGCCCATTTTTTACTTACCTTCCGCTAGTTATGTTCTGACTAACCTAAATAATTCCCCTTTCCTCCCCGCACGCCTAGAGGCACCTGTGAGCTGCTGAAACTCTCTGGATGCGAAGGGGAAGAAGAGACCTTTCCTTCTGCTTTAGAACCTGGTTTCAACAATACTCATGGGCACCTAATGAAGAAATGCCCTAAATTTTAAGTTTCTAGTTCATTTGAAACATAAAGCTGAAATGTACCAGTTTCAGAGTGACGTTACACAACACTGTCCATATCAAATACGCTCTCGGAGCCTCAGCTGAAGCCCCTCCGTACAGCTCCAGGCAGAGCAGAAAGCCGTGCTGTGCCATGGCTGCGGCACCGAGCCCTGGAGAAGGCGGCGGCGGTGGCACACTGCTCTGGAGGCTGTGCTCCCTGCACGCAGTACCTTCAGAGGACACAGCACCACCCGCGTTCATGAGCCAAGCAGAAGCTGAAGCTGCCCTCAGCTCTGCTTCTCCTTCAAGCATCCCACCGTGTTTATAGGCAGTTACTGTATTTTTAATTGCTACAGAGAATACAGGCAAACCCACACCAGATTGTTTATAACGTAACACATAAATGAAGACGCTTACATGAAAGAAGCATTGATTTTTTCACTTACATTTTTCCTTATTGTTGTAGTTTTTAACGGCCATTGGTCACTTAAATACTGCAGTTTCGTATTTATTCTTATGACACCCCAGAAGTGAAAGCTGTTGTGCAGTGAGCCCAGGCCGCTGAGATGTGAACAGGCCTGCAGAGGGATGCATCTGGGGCTGCACCGAAAACCTGCAGACCATCTCCCTAATCTCAAAATTCCAGACTCAAAGGTCAAGTCATAGCGAGTGCTTGCAATGGACAGAGTTCAGTCAATCAGATTACCCTTCCTAATCCTATGGACGCTTTACTTCAAGTCTTTGATGGTTTGACTGTCATTGTAAAATTTTGGGGACTGCATTCTCTACTGTAATATTGCTTCTGCTTTGTGAGATGCCTCCACTCAGTACAGAGATTGCCTTGGAGCCGAACCTTTATGACTATGTTTGGAGATAGTGCCTTTTTGATAAAAGCATGCAGTCTCTGGAATAAACAGGTCTTTTGTAAAGTTTCACCATTTTGATCCTGAATAGAGTTTTTTTCCTCCTTATTTTCCCTCAGGAGATTTTCTTCTAAATGGACACAAAGCCACTCTAGTCTGAAATACAGCTTGTTATCTTGGGAATAAGAAAAACTTATTTCTTAACTCAAAAATATGTCTGTAAATACACGGTTGAACAGGCTAAACCTTACTGTTAGTTCTCAGAAGAAAATGTTCTTCTGTTTATGAGAACAAATTTTATATCTATCTGTGAAGGAATACTGGAATATTTTAGCATCAAGGGACAAGAAGTGTGGGGAGCTTATGAATTTTGCATGACATAAGTGTTGCTATCTGTATGTTTGAGAGGCCACCAGATGATTAGATTGGATATAGCTTTGTTGTGGACGGAGGGATATGGATCCACATGCTCAATGGTTACAGAACCACAGGGCAGGTGAAGAAACAGATGGTAACTCACAGAATGACTATTAATCTCGCTGTTTCCCTTCACTCTGCAGCTGAAGAGACAGGGTCAGAGGTCATTTGGGCAGGGTATCCACCTCTAGGACACAATACGGGGCCTGTCACAAGATTTTTGGAAAGGGAATGAAACAAGATGCACTGCAGAGGGAAACCTGGCACAAAACAGGTTACCCAGGCAGAGTAGGAGCTGAGGTGTCCTCTTTCCCCTACTTTACACTTACATACCGGGGGAGACATCTGGGAGAGGAGCTTTGCTGGGTACCAGCCAGCCCTGAGAAGAGAAATTCTTCATACGACACGTTTCAGATCTTGGAAACACAGAGACATACAGATGTGCCAGATGCTAAAGGCATATGGAATACTCAAGGTCACTGACCCACATGTCTGTATGTTGCTGGAGGAAGGTACAGAATATTCCAGCAGGAACTGAAGTCTCTCAAGAAAATCTTCAGATGAGTAACTGCCTGCAGATAAACCTGTACTTTTGGAAGAGAGGTATACCCTGGTTTGAGCCAGCTAGAAAAAGCATCGGAGGAAGAGAACTGCACACACTGACCAGCCTAATACAGGAGAAGAGGTCACTCTTATTTAATCCAAGCACTAACACAAAGCCATGATATGTGGGTTCTGGAGCAGAGAACTGACAAGCTTGCCGAATGGCCTGGCCACGAGCCCAGAAGTCTGATAGCAAACTCAGCACGTGTGTAGACTGTTCAGTGGTTTACAGTCTGTTTATTTCTGCTATGAGTTTTGTTCTTGAGTAAGTCCTATTTAAGCTTCTGAAATCCAGAGTCACTGGCAAATGCCGCTGTTGTCCCTGAGAAAATAAAGTTGTGGGTACCTGACACCCCCAGAGCGACCACAGCAAACCCCCCCTCTGGAGGGAGGCATCACCCCCAGAACGTGATAGGAGGGCTGGCCTTTGAAGATGTGCTCCTGAGGAGGCGGAAAAAGGGAGAGGGATGGAAAGGCAGCTGGACTGAGGCAGGCTATGCCAGCCCTCTCTGGGACAGAGCTTGTCCACCAGTACTCTGCCATACACGTAGAGAGTCTTGGCTTCCCTTTGCTCTCACGGGGAAAAAGCTCTTCAAAGCCACCTGCAGTTGTGCAGTCAGCCTGCCGTTAACGGGCTCAGATGTTACTGCCTCTTAGCTGAGCAGAAGTTCTAGACTCTACAGAAAGCACCAATTTGACTTCCTAAACTGCAATAAAATGCTAGATTTGAAATATGCAAATCCAGAGTTATCTTCCCCCTCAATGGTATGCTATCAGCAAATATAGTTGGCTATAAAGAAGACAACTCGCCACTCCCTTGAGCAAACTGGCTGGCTGGATTTAAGTACCACACATATTTGTGAGATTTTTTTATCTACTTTATGAGAAGATAACAAGGTAAGCAGAGGAGATGAAAGGAAAAGCCTAAAACCAATAATTGTTCAGCTATCAACCTGGGGTCCACCATTACTGACTTTCCCTGCAGAAACTTAAGTCATTACTTTTGAGTATCAGATAAAAAAAACCTCTGGAAATTATTGCCAGAAGATATTTTTAGCACCAGAGGCACCAGCCTGGGATCTACTTAAGCAATTCTGTCAAGTGAATGGTCCCAGTAAAATAAATGGGACAATACTCATAAAAAAGTGCTACATACCAGACTCCTCTTGTTAGATGCTGAAAAGACATGATTAGTAATACAGTATTTATCTCAGAAGGTTATGTTCAGTTTGCTTTATTATCTAGCTTGGTTTCCTAAACAAAAAGTTCTGAATCCATTTTTGATACTGCAAATTCAGACAATTTTGCTCTTAAGTATCTTCAATGAAATTAAGTAGAAACAGACATCAATGGGGCGACATATATGACATAGCATTTATGTGTGAAAATGTCTGCAGGATTTGGTTGCAAAATAATGGACTTAGTGTTCAACCGATTGGCTAAAACTGCTTGATACAGTCCTAAAATCCAACTGCAAGAAAATTTTAAGATCTTTTAGAAATATCTGAGATAACTTAGGATAAAGATTTCAAGGAAATGCCATGATTTACTGTAAATAAAGTTCAAAAGATGGACAGCGGGCATAACACAGTCATTTAACACTACAGAGATGGGCTATATCAATGCAATAACTACAATAGAAAGGCTTCAGTGATGCAAAAGTGTGAGTAGTGTACAGTGTACTGTAGGGTTTGGGGAAACCTGGAGGCTCCAACAGCTACACACATCGATAGAAAGATGAATCAGACATTTAATAAAATTACAACTTCACTAGGTTTGAATTTAGAATGCCTGCAGAAGATGAGTTCACCATTTTTTTGCAGTATTTTTTGCTTGGTATATAGCTTTCATTTTAGGCACCGGAATGGCTTGATTATTTTTTTTGTGTCACTTGCACAGTATAAGAAAAAGAGCGAGCAAAATGTAAATGGAGTTAGAAAGATCAACCAAAGGCCCGTTCCCCAGTTAAGGGCGGGCCCAAAGAGCTATTTAAGCTTGGCTTAGGAGTGCTCTCCTGCATCACTGTCTGAAGAGTGGGCTGTGGGTATGGTGTACTGCATCTTTTGCCAGAACAGGAGAAAATGAAGGGGGGGGGTAGGAGAGAAAGAAAGAAGTTTCTTGCATTTCGCTGTATGAATTTCCCTAAAGAGAGCACTCCCCATATTGACTAAAAATACAGTGTAAAATGCAATGCTATGTATTAGTATCACAACCATAGTAGGTGTCAGAGTTACAGACCATCACTGACTTGTTCTCTTGAGCACCTCTTTCCTTCCTGTTGCCCTCTGTACCAGCAGCTATGGGACCTGGCCATGACTACAGAGATTCGGTCCCCGCAGACTGGCCCTCAGTGATACACCTCAAGGCTTGAAAGGAACTGAATATTTTGAGAAGGAACTCAGTGAATATAGCTTTTGCATTTCCCAGCATTTATGGCAGTGAGGTCAGTTTGCTACTAGTTTACAATACAACTTTTCTAAGAGATATGCTAATGCTTCATGAAATTAAAATGTTACTTTTGATCTATTCCGTACTATAAACCCACAACTAAATTTTTGAAGTGGCAATAATCACAGGGTTTTTCAGTCTTAATGTAAGTGAATTCCCACATGCCTATGAATAAACAAGCAGCATGGATTTGGTTCCATACCAACAACAGCTTTGCTGTGAGCCCATGCAGCAGGGACCTGTCCTGCTTCTGCTCCCTGCCACATGTAGCTGTTACTACACCTCTGCCAGCATGCTGCACAGCAGGGCCAGCGGCACAGGCCTTCTGGGTGGCACCCCGGGATGGCCAGGGGGTATGGCCATTCCTCCGAGAGAAAGCAAACACTGGGAAGGACACGCAATAACAAAACAGTCCCCCAAAAGTGCATCTTCCCCAACATGGGTGCTTAGACTCTATCACCCACAGTTTAAGCCTGTCAACAGCACCGGCTGTGTAGAGTGAAGGGCTTTATGTACCAACAAGTGCTAATGAGCTGTTTGGACCACCAGCTGAATTTTTCATTAGCAGTATTTCCATTTGGGAATTCTTTAACATGATTCAAAACTACTTCACTGGCTTTTTATTTCTTGTTTCACGTTCCACTCAACAAACTGCACCTGTCTTGCAATCCCGACAAGTAGCCCTGATTCCAGAAATGCTCCTCTGGCAGCTGAGGTTTTAGGTTCTTAACCTACTTAAAACCAATTCATTATTAACATTTGGGAAAAAGTATCACAGAGGCATTTCCTAGTAGGTTACATGTAAGTGCTGCCACCAACTATGAGCATCACTGAGGCATTTTAATTTTACTAGGTAACCATCCAGTTGTTGGGACTCATATCTCAGTGGGTATTTAATTAATTTCTAGAAACAGACAGTTCTGGAAACATTAATGATGTTCATCACAGAGAGATCACAATTTCTGAAAAGCATATACCTGTTCCAAAATGGTGTTGATTCTGTCTACTTCACAGTCAATTAAGTATCTTTTTTCTTGCCTCCTGTCCATCTCCTCTATAATTCTTCTGAACTCTTGAACGTCCTTTATGCTTCCTACAGATCTGGCTGTCACTTGCCAGTTGTTCTGTACTGCTGCTTCCATAATTGCCTGAAGAATGGAAAATCCTGCATGGGGAAGAGACAATGCAATCATTTAAAAACAGAACAAAAATAAAAACTGTTGAATGTTTGACAAAGGATTCACAAAAACTTGCATCATCTAAAGGGGCACAGACTAGCTACAGCCTGCAAGTGTTTCATTACTTGAGAAAGCAACAGTGTAGGGACCAGTTTCTTCTTTCAGCTACGCCACTGCCAAAGTCACCGACTTCAGCAGAATTGCTTGGTGGTATATTACTGTGAGGCGGATCAGAATCTGTCCAATATATCATATTATGATCCTCTCGAGGATGTTTACGGTCGTGCTGGGGTCTGTGCCAGCTGAGAACAGGAGCCTGCAGCCATTACTTTGGGCAAAAGTCCATCAGCTTGAAGAGCCGGAGAGAAGGGGTAATTTGCCTGTGCAGACTGCAGCAATGGGTCATTAACTGGCAAGGATCCAAGCGCTGCACAAGAATGCCAATTAAGTCATTGTACTGGTTATTGGAGCCATGAACCACAGGAGAATATTTTGCTGATACTCACTTTGATTTCAAAAAATGTTTTTAAATATGGAGTCTAGCAGCATTAACCACACTTTCAGTGCTTTCATTAACGTAATACCATCTCATTTAGCAGCCTCAACAGAGAGAAGCAGCACAGAATGGCCAAAGACCGCATGGAGGGAAATTATACAAGCAAACAGCATTTCATTTCTTGTGAACAGCCATGCCTGGGCAGTAGACAGAACTGGAGTTAAATCCCCAAGCAAAAGGTGGTGGCACTGGGAATGGTAATCTCCTTCAAGTCATGCTGTGTAGGAGCCATCAGAAAGGGATTTGTATCCCCTTATTATAGTATGCAGCAGGGAATGTGCTGAATTACCTGTTTTGATTCAGGAAATTAAAATTTTTGCAGAGTTCCAATTGTTTCAAATCTGTGCAGATGCCAATCAAAGAGAGAGGTCATCTACTTCAAGCACACACGGTGGTTTCCAGTGGAGTTTCTTTGCACAGAAGCATCCATGTGAGCTGTGTTTCTGTCCAGACAATTTTTTTGTAAAACTTTCAGTCCAATCATTCAGTCATACTGTGGATTTCTTATCCACAGCTGGATTTCAGAAGCTCGGAATGTCTTCACACACACACACATAATCATACAGAATCAACAATCAACTAATTGTGCTCTGTGATAACCAGTCCCCTAGGCTTCCGACACTCAAAGGAGTTTGAGCTACCAAGGAACAACATGTTCACTGCTTCAAATTATACCAATAGCTATTTGAACTCAGGTATCATTGTAGGGGTACACACCAATAACAAAGAACTTGCGCTGCAGTCTGACCTCCTCTAGGCTGCTGTAAATCTGTAGTGGCTGTCTGAGGCCAGAGGATCTGCATCATTACCTCATTACAGACACAAACAAGGAAAGAGTGTGATTTTCTAGATTGCAGTTAGGTTATTATAATTTACCACGTGACTTCCTTAAGTCTCACTCAAATGCCTTCACTTTCCCCGCGCAGCCTCTTTGATTCTTAATGCTCTTCTTTGTATGAATGCACTTTACTATCCCGTGAAAGGTGGTGACAATTAATATGTACACTGGTTCAGAACTCTTTCTGGCATCTTCTTTCCCCTGAGACTATTGAAAGGGAGGCATTTACATATGTATAGTACAATGAACTCAGTCTTCCTTAACATCATATTCTACAAAAATGGCTGTGATGCCTGTGACAGCATTGTGATTCCATTACATGTAGGAGGAAGATCTAAGCCTAAGATATTTGGTTGGCTGCAAATGAGGAATTCTGATGTGGGAACATAAATACCACTAATGAGGATTTACAAATGCTTTGTGCACAAAGATGTACTTTTAAAAAATACGATTCCACTAAGTAATGAATATTTACAACTTTGTTTCATCATTCATATGTCTAAGTATGAACCTTGAGCTTGCTGTAAACAACTGAAAACAGTCCATAACTGTATTTTTTTCACTCTAAATTGAACAAAATGGCTCAACATATTATAAAAAACATGACACAAAAAAAAAATCTGTAGCTCTATTTTTATGAAGTAACATATACAAAACTTATGAATTGTCTCAAGGAAATAAGTCAAAATGGACATGCTGGAGAGCAGACGCCATTGATTGACTGCCATGGTCCCGGTTTCAGTTAACACTGTTTGAGTCAGAGCTCGCTTTGTCAAACCTCGAATATCTCAGAAGAAAGCTGGGCAATTTTCCTAATTTTGTGAAACTGCATGTTGGTGTGGGCGTAAGTGTGTGTGGTTTCGCATGCGTGTGTATCGTTTCAAGAAAGAGAAGAGCACGGTTACTCAGCAGCCTTTCTCTTATGCATGAAAATATAATTACAGTAATCTTAGCGTGAAAAAGCTCCGCAGCTTCATCATTTCTGTCTTCTCTACCTCCTGTTTCTCCTTGTCATACCAAGTCTTCACAGCCACAGTCCCCTCTGCACTTGTCAGTTCTTGAAATCCTCCCCATGGCCACGGTCTGTGCTGTGCGAGCTCGCCTCGCTGGGGCCCTCTCCCCTCCTCAGTTTAAGTAGTACCGTTTGCCCTTCCCGACGGCTCCTTAAGCCAGTCCTCTGACAACCTTTCCAAAGCCCACTCCCCTTGCTTTGCAAAAGCATGCTTCAAATCTCCTGCCTTCAGGAAGGCAGCGCACTCGCATCTTTGCGGATCCGCCTTCGCTGTTCCCAGCCTCCCATCCCTCTCCATGCCTACTGCCTTCAGTGCCACTTACTGCATTGCACGTTGTTACCCATTACCAGGTATTTCTGTAAACAAGGTGTTCCAGGCTCCAGCTGCACTTTACCATTAAGAGAGCTGTTACATAAGCAGTGTGATTGTTTAAATAAAAAGAACATTTTGTCTTCAAACGCGAACTTTTCGTTCTCCTTAGCATAACAATGCAAGCTGTGACAGTTCGGGGGTACTCAATGGGGAAATTATTTTCCCTGTTTAGTGCATGTCAATGACCAGACCTGTACACCGAGCTTTTTCCATTCCCTACCCTCCGGCAGACATGCCGGGCAGATGCTTCACAAGAGGTGTCTGCCCCTGAGCACCCTGGTGTGCTGAACGCTCACAGCCTCATCTCATCCACCCTACAGGAAACCAGCCGGACACAGCAACTACCTCTACTATGTAGTTCTTCTATGGTCTGCATCAGATCTATCCCGAAAGACTAAAGGACTGATAATTCACCACAGGCCTGTGACGAATCCATGCAGGAAGGGTTTTCTATTGCTGGTTTATACTACTTCAATCAATAAAGCCCTCAAATATTAGATAAGACAAGAAAAACTGACATCCTCCTTGAAGATTACAGCAATCAGATCACCTCAAAAGAGCTTCATAATACCATTACTAAAATTCAGAGGCTGTTCATTCTACAGTTGTTAACACAACTACAGACAACAGCAAAAATTCATTCAGACCCCGATATGATCTTTCAACTTCTTTTTTCTCGGTCATACCTTGGATGTGAAAAAGCAGCAGGACGAAGGCATGCATTTTTCTGAAAGCGCTGCTTCTGAGGCTCTTCCGATGGCACCACGTCCCTCCACCACACCACGTTATTAACATGTTGGCTTACTGATTTACCAATGTGTCTGGTCACACGATGGTGATGCCTGCACTTGCCAGGTCGTGTAACAGACCTGTATCACAATTTGGTGCCTTTTAGCCGTGTACTGGGGAGGGATTGCTCCTCTGATCTTTGAATGCAATCACACAAGTCAATCTGATCTGCAACTACTAAAAGCTTAGACAATCCTGGCCTTAATATTCAAATGTGTCACTGGCTTATTCTTAAAATACTGATGATTTAAAAGGGCTAACCCTCGTCTAAGCAGTCTGCAGAATGATTGGGCTGGAGGCAACTAAGGAAACTAGAACAAAACAAGTGCTCAGCTTACTACTCAGTGAGCTGAAGCAAGTATTTTGAGTTTTGCTGATTGAAGGTTGCAAAGAGGGAAAATATTCAATATAGATTTCCCTCAAAGCGGGGAGAATATTATTTGTTACAATGCTATCTCTGTACTTTAAACACCCAGACAGAACTGCATTCTAGGCAGTCCTCTCTGCAGCTGGATTAAGGCACAAATTCATCCAGTATCTTCACACTTCTGCAGGGAAGCAAAGCCAGTCCCTCAGATCATCCCTTTGGTACGAGCATCTCTCAACTGACCCTGCTAACAGAGGTGAAGAGGACATTTCACTCTTTTGCACCTGAAAGAGCTCATGAAACTTCTCCCACATCCACGTAAGCAAAATTCCTCTGAGCAGTTTGCTCAGACAGATGAAATTCCGCGTACTACATCATTGAACTTCTGCATTTAAATAACAGTAATCATTAATGTGTCATGAGTAAATGACCACACTGGAACATCTGTAGCATCACATGAGCCCTCGCAATTGGCGCCAAAGTACTTACAGAAAAAAAATTACCCACTTATGCAAATCACTCTTTTCCTGAATGTTCCTGATAAGATCTTGGACCGTAGCCTCCTATTAGCTATGAAAGAGCATTTGCTTGCCATTTCTCTCTCTTTTGACTTGCTGAGTACCAAAGATCTTTGAGGGGTATATTTTCTTGGCATGCAGCACGTTTGTGACAGCTGAATGAACATCAGCTCGGATCCGAAGACTTGTGTTTTGAACTCCGTATCTGGGACATGATACAAAGAACTAAGATTCCGCTCTGAGCGAACTTCAGGTATTTAAGTGTGGACTGTGTTTGACAAGGGCACAAGAACTCCTCAGAAAGGAGGCCATCAGGGCAAATGCTTCCCCAAGACAAATACAAATCCTATGACACCGGTGTACATTTCAAGCGTACCTGAGGTCTGTAAGTTGAGATGTACTTGAATATTCTGTGTGTTTGGCATTCAGCCTGGCATTAATTTAAAAGCAAACAGATCAGCATGTTAGGTGTGAGTAAAAAAAAAACTAGCCAACCCCAAACACTCCCTGTCAGTCAAAATCCAAACATGTCAGTTAGGCGAGTATGCTTTGCATAACCTATGTCTGCTTAACAATTTTGTAGTACGGGAAGAAGCAAGGAACAAGTCACTAATTAGTCACCAGTAAGAGGTGCAGCATCTGACTACTACACATTGGAGTGTTCTTTCAGTCTAACACATGTAAGATCAAATTACTAAATAAAAGTAGAACTGCATTCCACCTGCTTTTGACCTGATCACTTCTACCTGGTAACCAGCATGTAAAGTGTAACACTCCACTAATCTGGTAGCAAACAGCCTTCCAAACCAAGTAGCCAACACGCTCTAATGTTATTTTTTTCTTCTGCTTTTTCTAGTCATTAAACCTCTAGTTTCCCCTGTACATATATTACGTTATTGCAACCTGTCATCCATAAACAGACAAATCTACACAAACAGGTATGTCAGCTTGGTTGGGTGAATGTGAACTTGCCTGACTCTGAAGGAGAATTTACAGGAACCATCTGGTCTGCATTTGCTTGAGATGGGATAACGCTGAATGCAAGTAAAAGACTTTTTTTTTTTTTTTAATGGCTCTTTCTGAACACATTTCACCTCGATTTGTTCTTTTATAACAACCTTGTATCTAACTCCCCCCTCATTTACTTAAGTTTTAGGTCAGTGCAACTCCAATGTTTCTGAACGAAGCTGCGCCAGTGTAAAACGAGAGTAATGTAGTAAGGGACCAAAGAGTCCAATATCCAGGGGCAGACATAAAGATGCCGTAAGCAAGGCTGTCACCTCCCTAAAGGGACTTTCACACATGACTTTCAGAATGATGAGGGCAAGTCTCCTGGTGTAGGACAGGAAATATTGACATACCTCAATACAACAATATGATCTGAAGTTTATCAAAAGAGCTGTGTTCTAGTTTTAGCTTTGCTATGCAAACCATTATTTAAATATTTCCAAGGGAACAACAATGGAGCGATTATAGTTTCTGTATGCAGATGGGTAGCAGAAAACGTGAGATGGGAACACTTTAAAACTAGAGTATGTTCTGCTTGAGAAAAATTTAACAGGTAAACAATTGTGCAGAGAAGGCAGAAGAACTAGCATAGAAAATCAGAGAAAGGGGTAATGTATTTTGAGAAGTGACAGAAGGTGAAGAGCTTTGTGTTGTCCAGTGGGCATGGGCTGTAGGGTATCCTCTGTGTACTTATTCCTAAGAACTCTTGATACTGATGCTATCAGAAAGCTGGCAGAGGTAACGGTGAGGGCATTCTGTCACCAGAGGATGCTGAGATCTGGGAGACATGGGCCTAAGGGTACTGGACAGCCCTCCCAAAGGTAGAAGTTTTTTTACATGCAAATGGAAAAATGGTAAAACTACATTAGCATTAAAAATAATTAACTTCAAGCTTTAAGAGATCTGAATGAAAAAATAACTGAACTGCTTAAGTATAGAGTGATTTCATCTCTCAAGCTCTACACTGAGTCCAGGGCTCTGCCTCTGTTCAGCAGAGTCAAAAACATAAAACCATGCAGTTAAACACAGTACTGTCACGCATAAAGTGGGATGCAAATCTAGGGAGTTCAATTCCAATGATATTACTGGCTGAACACTAATTTCCCTCAGTGCCCTGAATTCTCCAGCAACGACATGCTCCAAGTGATATTAGCAAATTCAAAATAAACCATTTGCTGAGTACTGTCCTGCACCCCATGGTATGGGGAAGCTAACACCATAACCTTCATACAGCATCCCAGCCTCGACTAGATGCAGCCCTCTGCAGTGGCTTCTTCTTTCCCTTCTATTCCCCTTTGAGCAGTTCTGTCCCACGGCCACACCATTTTGCAGCCTCACTTACTGTCTCCTGTATGACACAAGCTAGAATCAGTCCACAGCAAGCTCTGCTGCTTGCAACACACCAGCCTCCAGCTGAAAAGCCTTTGAATGATATGATCAGAACAGAAGTTGCTTTGGGTAAAAAAAAGAAAAAGCCAAGATACACAGATCCACTTCCATACACAAGATACACTTCTTTCAGATCATCAAAGCTGGGATTTTTCCTTACTCCTGTGTGGTGGTTACTTAAGTAACAAGAGCTAGCCAACATGGTTAGAAAGTATCTCAGCCATAATGCTCTTGATGCCAGATGACGTCAAGTTGACCATAGCAAGGCCTAGAGTGAGATGCTTTGGCCTTAGTCTGTCCTTAACTTCAGACTCATTTGGATGCAGTCCCTTAGGTTCTCTTTATAGTCAAGAGAGAGAGATGCCATGTAATTTTTAATGTGTTTGCAACATGCATGGAAATCAACGGAAGAAAAAACAGATGTGAAGTTGTGTATGGCATCATCATGCAGGTATCACTCACAACTTTTACCTGCAATTAAGAAACTAAAGGAGAACAAAAATCTCAATGTGTTGACTAGTACTCAACTGATGAGGCTAATTACCGCACGTTAAAAATACACATCTAATCATGTTTACATATTTATCTCAGCAAAAAGATTCTAATTAGGAATCGCAGAGTTAGCAATTATCAGACTGGAGAAGAAAACCTAACTTGTCTACAAAACAACTGTAGCACATTCCATGTGAAGCCAGTTCTCAAAGGGAGAGCTTACAAAACCCAAAATCAGAGCACACACAGATGTTGCAAGACATGGTGAATTCAACTCACCTTTTGTTGACAGTACTGACTTCGAGGAGATGTATTTCGCCTACTGTATGATTTGGAGAAAAATAGAAAATGGAAAGCCACCTGAGAAATAGGGCAAGTGTGCTGCTTCTCCGTGGTGAGCCAAGCTGTTGAACTACTCTCAAGGCTTGACTGCGGCTGGTCTGAGTGAGGTGGTAAAACGAATCCTGTCATTATTTCAGGAACAAAAGGTGTGCTCCTGTATATAGCGCTAGCGCTGGCCTTTCCACTGGCATTGATAGAGCTATATGGATTTCCTTCCTCTCTTCAATGAGCCTGAAAAACCCCCAATGTATCTCTGCCTTAATGAAACACTTTAGCCCAGTTTCCACAGTTCAAAAGTACATCATACCTGGGCCTGTCCCTCCCACAGAGTGGTCTACGCTTAACACAAAGCAGCGCACTTCCCATGAGATGTTTTTGCCTCATCCAGTTTTCAGAAAATTCTTACAAAAACATTGACAATGTTAACAACAACGCTAAATAATGCTCAAAGCGCTGCAAATTGACAGATTTATTGTCAACATTTCCACGTGAAATAGGCAAATAATAAATTTGACATAGAATTAAAAAATGGTTTGGCCTATCCAATAGAGAGAATTAGTAACAGAGCCAACTTCCAAATTCAGGTTCTCCTGATTTGTATCTAGATTTATTTTTATTTCAAGCTGCAACACAGTTGAACGTATACTTTTAAAGATTCCTATACTGCCTACAAACACATCAGCCTCTGAAATGACATAGTAAAAACATCAGTATGGTATCTCAGAATACATTTTCCTCCTATCTTATTTCCTACAGTAAACTGAATAGCTACCTAGCCCCCAGTGAACTGGGATGCTGATGGAAAGCGTTATTTATTATTTCTGGTAAAGTTGCACAATTGTGATACAATTACAAATAGAGTTAAAGAGGAAAGTATTGTGTGGAATTGTTATCTGAGAAAGGAAATAAATTAATTTTTAAGCTTAAATAACTTTTTTAGCCAAAAGAGAATATTAGTGCACTTACTCTGTTATAGGCAATAAGTGTTCTGGGAAAAGGAAACCTATCTACTTATCAACAGCAGAGGATTTTGAAAATAGTTAAAACTTGGCCTCCTATATCACTGCATTAATCTAAAAAGACAAAAATGTAATTTCAGTGTATGCTGCAAACTTAAAATTATTGATAACACAAGTTAATTCTTTGCCATGACACGGATAGGATTTTTTACATGAGCATGCAAGCGTACTGCTGACTGCCTTATCTTAAAAACATGTCTGGAACTGCTGAGTCTAAAAAAATGATAAATATTATCCCTTTGAAGAAACAATCACAGGAGATTATGGTAATCAGACTATGAATTGAAATACATATTCATCAGAAAAAAACCAACTGGATTCACCTCAGATAAATGTCTCGGAAAAAAATTATGCTAGTTGAATTGTTCTCAAACATAGTAAAATTATTCTTCCTATCTGACCTTCAGTCAATCATGTTAGAAAAATATTTATTCCTCTCCCTAACCTTTATCTACACTTTCTGTTTCTCAAACTACCTGAGCAAACAAACCTTTTGCCTCTGAGAATTTCCATTAACAGATGCTATCAGCCTTTCAAAGTCTGTCTTCATCAACATCTCACCCTTTGGTATCCAGCAATTTAATTGCCCTTGCAGCTGGAATGTGTCTCATGTCTCAATTCGTAAGTTAATTTCCTTTTATTTATTCTGAACACTAAAAAAAATATAGCAATCAAAGGGCGAGTACTGATTTTAAAAATATTCTGAAATTTAAATGAGCTTTTATGGTAATATAAATGATAATTTATGGATCCATACTCACAGTCTGCATGCATGTTTCTTCTTAGTCACTTGGTTATTTCTGCCTTTTTTTGCCAATGGTTAGCAATGAGGAGCTTTTATATAGCACTATTACCTATGTTATTTCAGTACAAGGATTTCTCTTCTTAACAACGATGTACTCCTTAATTACAAGGTCTAATATTAATTTGAAACAGACTATACCTCCCAGACCATTTGGCAATACAGATTTGGTCTGAATTGGGCTTGAACATACAAGTGCAGTTCTACCATATTGATCAGAGCACAGGATCTAACCTGCTTTATACCGATCCCTCCTGCAGTGAAACCACAGGATGACCATTTACAAAGTTAGAAGAGAATTAACATGGCATCAGTAGACAGTATCTGACCCAGCATAAAGCTTGGGGGTAATAAGTTCCCTTTCAAACCATTTGACACAGACGAGGTGGCAGAATGAGGCTGCGGCAGTTCAGTGCTCTGTATCGGTGCCCTAACACCATTATTTCTTGCACCATGAGCTTGTGTATCAAAAAGGCCTGGCTTATTCTGCAGGGTGGTGACATTCAACAGGCTCATGTAATAGAGAGAGTAAAGACTACCCATTGCCAGTCTGGAAATTCCTGGGGTTTTGTCTGCTATGGAAGAAAAGATACTAAAGGGGAAAGAGCGCCTTGTTTTTGTTATTCAACCTTATAATCCCATTTGAACATTAGAGGTCTCTTAAAATTCATTAAGAACTTTAGAATTAGCTTTAGAATAACCCTTTTCTGCTAACACACAGAATATTTTTTGGGTGCTGCTTTGTATTTTACAACTTCTAAATACAGGGACTGTAGGCAGTAACCTTAGATAGGCAAAACCCCCACAGATGTAACCATCTATGGTCAGTTACTGACTATGCTATTCCTGATTTAGCTCAGGAAGGCAGCTCAGATGAAACATTAGGCGAGATTATACAGAAATGTGTGAACATTTCAGCGTGAATATTTGCTAAGTAGACAGGAATGTGATTCAAAAGTTTAGCTCTGGCTTCATTTCTCTAAGTGTTGATGTGCTCAGCTGTGGAAGGAAGGAAAGGGAGAGCGTTCTTGGAGTTGGCTCCACACATCATCAAGTGTTGGGCTTCAGATCTAGACTTTTCTACAGCATCCAAGATAGTTTATGACTACAGCACTCCCCCTTCCAGAACATTCTTACCATGGATTAGACTTTTTTTTCCCCACTATGGTGCCATCCCATTCGTTTTTATGCTCCACAAATGGAATTTGCACAGGAAGGCATAACACAATTTTGATCTAGCAAAATTCCCCAAACCAAGGCATGCGCAGAATTTGTGTAATTTATTGCTCAGATAATTGATGGTTTAGAAATACCAGTATGATGGGCTGCCCAGAGAAACTGGGCTCAGGAAACCTACATGACTTCAAAGGCAATTTCAGCCGAGGCTCAACCTTACCATACTTGACCACCTCGGACAAAAAAACTGGTCCTGCATATAAAGGACCTGCTGATAGACAGGCATATATCCTCAAAATATGTCCTCAGATTAGCATAATGGAAGTGTACACTGCTGGATCACCACAAACACAGAACCGTATAAATAAAAGGTCACGCATCCTCCAGGAATTAATGACCACGAGATCTGTGTGAACTGCTGCTGGACTATACACTTGTGTATATCCATGACTACACAGCAAAACCACTGAAGACTTAAAACTACGTTTCTTAGTTTTATATTATCAATAAACATTTAAAAAAATATCTTGTTCTTGCATGCGCACATGGTAAACAGTAAAGGTTCTGTTAAGTGATCTAGAAATGGTAACAACTAGAGTACATGAAACAACTAATACTTTTGCCTATGATCTTCTCTGGAACGGGATGACTTTGCAGCAAAGCATAGGTAAAATTTTCACCGGTATCTGTCATTTTCAAAAGTGACTTGGGCAGGATGGTAGGAGTAGGTTTTCAGAGGCAATTAAAATGCAGATGCTGAAGAATCTAAGCAGGTAGGGTACCTGCACTCTACTGGTTTCAAAGGCAGCCAGGCGTGTATCTCACTGAGGTGCTTTTCACAGTATAACTACGTGTATGTTAAACCCCTAAATACCTCTGAAAGACCTGTCCTGTGTGCCTTTGGAAATCACTTATGAAAATAGGATATGTGCTTCTCAGAATATGTACTCTGTGGCCTGCTTAAAAAGTGGCACAGAATTCTCTACAGAATACACTGTTAATTAGTTATTTCATTGCAACATGTTCAACAAGTGCACAGATAAGGACTGCCTGACTAAATAGGATGTACATATATCTGAGACAGACTATCAATTATTAGCTTGAAGAAGAAAAGGGAGTTAGAAAATTCCCCTCCAAGGTTGCAGAGCGGTACAGTATCTATTAAAAAGGAAAGGGTTGCATGTAAACTGCAAACTCCCTTTTTCATAGTTTCAAACTAAATTGCTCTTAATGTTTTCTAAGAGTTGTTTTGTAAAATTAGGAAGCTGTAACAAACACATTCTTGGGACCAGTCAGCCTCAGTACTCCAATTATGTTGGGCTTTGCACCCAATTACACTGCCAAGTGTTTACTATTATTTAAAATGTTTATATGCTATTTGAATATTCAATCCAATATTCAGTGAAACAAAAGAACTCTTCTATTCCATTTGTTTTGATATTCTACTGATGCATGACTACTCTTCCATGACTCCAAAGCCTCACAAATCTGATTGCATGGTTAGCAAACTACAATGATAAAACATGCAAAAAGTTTAGTATTATCTAATCTGAAGGAGAAAATATACAGTGAATGGTACACACAGCCAGAAGCACAAGCTCTGATCACTCAGTTTACCATTACTGTAGTTATTCAGGCAGAGAAAAATTTCACGGAACAAGTGAGATCCCTGGTACATAGAGTGGAAAGGTTTCAATGTTCTGTACAAATCAATACTTTAAACCAAAAGGTTCTCATTCCACCACTGCCCTTCTTCAGCAGGGTGACACTTGTTGGTTAGCCTTATTTTTTGTTCCAAGTAAACTAAACAAGATTTCTTTATTTTAACACTTTCTGCCACTGTTAATTATCTCTGTGCAGGTATGAAAAGCAAGGGAAAACCAGGTCGGTCACGCCTGTGAGCAACTGCAGTCGACTTCAGTAAAAAATTTCCATCTAACCTTACTAATTATTAATGTACAGATGTTCTGGGCTCAGAATATAATGCCTGTGCTTACCCCAGGGAGCTGGTCTCCTCTGATTGTACTCAATACCAAGTAATGCTCCTCCTGCAGTGAAATATCAAGCCAATATCTATCTTTTTACAGCAAAAAGTTCTATTAGTGCTGCTTCTGCAAAAAAAAACCCCAAAAAACCCAAAACCCAAAAAAACATTTGAAAAGCATATTCTTTAAACATTGGATTACTGTGACTGTGCTATATACCATAGTGTTATCAAGAGTTCAGGAATCACATTTTAACTGTATTGCTACACTTAACAGCTCTCACTGACATCTTAGCTCTCAATGCCAGATTTTCTTGCTCACTGTTTGGAACGTGTCCCACCACTTCACTCATTCCTTTTCCATTTATGCAGCAAAAGTTTCATCCCCATTTTAAAAGGTCTACACTGCACATCTCTGACCTCATTCTTTGGATAGCCCTTTTGTCTCTGCCTGTAATAAAAGTCTTGGTGTCTTCATTCCTGTCTTTCAGAAATAGCACTGTTGTCTCCCCTACTACACTTCATGGCTTCTACTCATTTACTTCCCCCGTTGAGATTCACCTCTATCAACTCAGGTGATGTGGAACTGAGGGAGGATCAAAAATAAAAACATGCTGGGTGAAAGACATAGGGCTGAGACCATGGTCCTACCACCATGCAGTTAAGCACGTCATCTATACCTCCATTGATTACATGCTGCGCTAGAGGTTCAGGAACTCTAGGATAAGCCACTTCAGACCTTCAGCCTAACTCAGGCTCGCTCCCAAATGTGCTCTGTACTCAGGATCCTGAAGAGGAGTGGATTTATGCCGTTACCTGTCCTGAACAGCAGAAGAGGAAACAACTTGACTTCCAGTTCCTCAGGCTTCCACACACCACCACCATCTCATTTTCCACAGGTAGTAGTATTTTATTCTCCCTCTTACATCCTGGAAGTATAACACCTTGGGAGGAAGAGATCTAAGTTAACCATGTATGTTCTAGATCAGCTCTTTTGCGCTCCCAGCAAAGAGTTTTAAAACACTGGCAATCAACATTAGCCTAAATCTGCTTCAGCTAAAGCCATGCGGAATTTTTGTGGGAATTCAGAGATCACTTGGACTATTTCAGCCATATTCCTGAGGAGATTAGTATGTGTTATTCCTATTAGAGTTCACAAAAAGACTTGAGTTTAGATCTAAGCATATAAACCTGAATGACAGGAAAGGCCCCACACCATTCAGAACTTAAAAGCCAACAATTTGCAGTATTTTTCGTATCATTCTTTGGCTCACAGATCAGGCCATGGCCACAGCACCTGTCAACAGCCACAAGAAATCTTATTTACCTGACTTGCAAATACTTCTTCTGAAGCACAGTAATCACAAATTAATTCACGTAATCCAAATCACTGAACACTTCACCAGCACCACTGAGTTCCAGGGGGTTTTGCCACTCATTATGGAGGGAACAGCATCAGGTGCTGTATCCAACTGCTTACAGGCTTAAACACACACCAGCAAGGTGATTCGGTGATTTTGCACTACACGCACCATGGTTTTTCCACTGTCCTAGTGGCTTACTATTTCTGGTTGAACACAATTAGTATGTCTCGTCTCTTGATGTTAAAAATTAACTTGTACTGGCCAGCCACAGCAAACTATTAAAGATAAAGCAAAACAGTATTTTTTTTGTTTTGCTCTCTCAGCATATCAGGAGTAACTTAGATGTTTTAAGAGTTGATTTTATAATGGTCAAAGAAGAATGGGTAAATTTGAATCTAAATTAGAATCTTTTAGGAAGTCACAGAGGCCAATTCATGGCCAACAGACATGAGATTGAAGCATTATGGAAGAGTCTAATACACTAGACATACCTCCCATTGATTTCTCTAGGAATTTTGCATGGAGCTGAACAGCTAGTTGTGGCACAGGAAAGCTCTTCCTTGCTATCCTTGCATTTTCTTGCTTCATTTTTCTCTTAAACATTCATTACTGACAATGTGAGAAAGGTTTCACTCCCTGCTAGAGCTTCAATTTCCTGTATCCTTCACGTAGTTCCTCAGAGCAACAATATTGAGCATGATCTTCAAACACACACTGGATCCACCTTCAACACTCCGATTCCATGGGATTGCCTTGTGATACTCACTGAGCTTCTGCATCAGCAGTTGTCTTTCAATGAATTACTTAAAATTTCTTCTTGGTGTCCGAAGACCAAAATGATGTCTTCTCTCCCTAGTGCTCCAGAATACCATTACCAGCACAAAGGAAGGTGGGAGACGAAGCCCCTGATGTGGCAACACTCAGACTGCATTAAAGCAGTTCCACGCTTAGGTGGGATGTGGAGGAAGCCAGCTTTTCCTTGCTTTGCTGGATATACAGACTGCATCCCTCTACACCGTACATAAAACTGCAACACCTGTATCTGACATACAACATACACATCCTGATTTCAGTTACGTATTGCTAAAAGGCTATTTCAAATGTTCTTTCTCCCAAAAGTCACATGGATAACACAATTTCTTTGGAAAGAATCCCAAGGAAAAAAAGGAAGAGATCCTAAAAGACAAAATACTGCCCTTACTCTTTTTTTTTTTTTTTTGGCCAGATGCCATGTAATTGTTTTCTGGTTGGCTTGTTCTGACACAAACAGAATGACCTTTATTGAATGGTCAGCAAATGCGATGGTTTTAACAGAGCTACTGTTGCAGTGAAAGTGATGCACCATGATTGTACCCTCACCCACAGAAGGCAGAGGCTCCACTGGGTATTGTCAGAGCAACTCGTAGCAGCTGAATGCAACCACCCAATTAGTGAAACAAGCACAGTTCATGCATAAAGTCACTTCCAGGCACCATTAGAAAACAAGACCCCAATGTATAAAGGCTTGCTTTATAAACTACACGTTTCTGTTAACTGCAGAAGAAAAAAGTTGGGATTACCTTGCAATTTGACTTCATCTAAAAAGACGAGAGGTCTAGAAGGGGCCACTTCCCCTTACAACACTGTGGCAGAGCTGGGTGCTAGAAGAGAATAGTATGCAGTGATCCTTCAGGATCAGAGCCACAGCTGATGAAAAAGACACCAACTTCTCTATTCTCCAAAAGCAGCACAAAAAAGCTTGCTTTCCTGGCAGGGTAATTTTTTGTCACTTGGCTCAATGGATTTTGGAGCCTTTACCCTGTTGCTTAGGATTTTTTGCTTTGATAATTGAACAGCACAAAGAAAAGCCTCTCATCAGCTTTAATGGGATTTTTATCACAGTATTTGTAAGAACTAGTATGAGAATGAATGATACATGCCACCAGGGCTAAGAGATAAGACAGTCTCAACATTTGATTTTGTCTAGGTTCATCTACTCCATCTGCAAAAATACTCTCACCACTAGAAGATACAACTATTTACCACGGCTTCATTTGAGTCCTGCGGTGCCACAGCACTATTCCTCTTCTGTGAGGTGAGACAAAAATTACAGAAGCTAGACTGACTGTCTGGAAAGTACCATGCAAGAAATATGACAGCAAGTAAACCCGACTGTCTCTTGTCTAATGGTTCTTGCATGTGGGTAGAACCTACTCCCAAAAGCCTGAGCTCTTAACTAGCTCCTTACAATAGGCATGGTTCAGACATCTCTTTCTGATTATCATTACTAATGTAAATACAAACTAACACCCAGGGCAAAGGGAAAGCATCTCCCATTTACATCAATTACCTAGTACGTTATTATTCCCTTTGCTAACCTGTTGCTTAAGTGAACAATGGTGAAGTCTACAAAACTAACGCATGTTTAACAATACACAACAGCACGCAGGAATCATGGGGACAAGACTACACTGAGCAGAAAATAAAACAAATGTGAAAAAGTTTGCTCTGCTCCTGAACAATTTTAATCAAAACCTGTTATATTTGTTTTAGCAAAATGTGTTAATGATAATTTTGTGCTTTTTATTTAGGATGGTTAGAAATATCTACGTATGATCAATGAATGACAAATAATTTTATACAATACAGTAATTCCCTAATTTAATGATTTAAAAATCATCACTAACTATCCATTTTGCTTTTGACCAAATTTAACACAGGAACCTCTTTATAATATGTTTACAGTATCTTAACTGTGCTTTATTATTTTTTAAATAGTTACTGATAAAATAAAACAAAGATGATACCAACTGAAGGCAGGTATCCAATTAATTCTCATCTCAGTAAAATTATATCCTTGTACGGAATGATATATATTTAACGGAGATGTGGAGATTGCTAAAATAATGTCCTGATACATTTATTTTTGGCCAAAAGGAGCATGTTTGTTGCTGGTTGTTTTTCTTCTGTAAAGGGTGGCCATTGGCCACTCTCAAATAAATTAAAAATGTTCTTTGATGCCCTACATGAATCACATATGGCCACATAACTTCACTAACCATTTAGGGAAGTGTCCCATTAGCAATTACAGCTCCATTAATTCATTAATAGACTTGGGTGAATTTTTTTCAATTAACATTACATTTACTGGAAGAACAGAGCTTTAGAAGAGGAGGGGATCAGAGCTAGAAGTTAGTTTAGGCCAAGCTGAATTTATAACTCTGGCTGAAAAAAATTGAAGGAAAATAGTTTTCAAAATGAAAGTTAATGACTTTTACTTTTCTAATCTGAACAAAAATAAACTAAAGTTTAATCTTGAAATAACATGGACCAGATTTTTTTGCAATTAAACTAACATTTTTCAGCTTGGTTCAAAATTAATTTTGTAATTTCTGTTTCACTCAACGTTTCGCACTCCTTCTCAGGTTCCACTTGCCTTTAATTTGAACAAAATTTTCTTTCTAAGCTTTAATTCTGTCAGGAAGGAGAGAAAATATAAATTTGTTACTTATGTTGAAGAACCTAGTGCTATATTATCACAGAATAGAGCAAAAAGCCCTGGAAAGGCAATGAGGAAAGACTGTGAATAGTAACTTGAGAACAAGGCACCACACCAAGGAATAGTCTGTAAAGGACAGTCATTAAAAAAAAAAGATTAAAACTAGGGAAAAACAACAGCTTTCAGTCTTTCTTTAACAAATACGACCCTAAAAAAAATCCCTGAAGGATCACACAGAAATCATCAGAACACCATTTTTATTAGTTTACGTAAAACTAGTTTCCCTTGTGACATAGCGATTTCCGGTTTTGTTGCTTCTAGACTCTGGTCTCTGTATGACAACTGAGGTTGCTATTCTTCATACTGTAACTCACATAAATACACCTCAAGTAATAAAAATTGAAGCCAATTCTCAATTTTCTAACAAAATATCCACTGAAGCTTCTCCGTTTCCCCTCATTCCAGTGCAATAATCAGCAATTACTTGTTTAAAGCAGTTCTCGAGAACGCCCATTGGGGTAGATGCAGTGGAAACAGAAAACAAAAACATACTCCCTCCCCAACGTCAGTAATGACTGCAGGTTAAATACAACCATTAAGTGCATTTCTACCATCTGACCTCAAGAGTGGTATAAATCATGACAATCAAAATATTACAAAGCAGCCCACAATAAAACTTCTCATTATTGACAGAAGGAACTCCCCGTTCTTAGGCAAATATTTTAAATAGCGTCCATTATTCATGTGAAGTCCTAAAAGTTACCTATCTGGGATTTGGAAAAACAAACATTTGAATATCAAAATATGGGAGAATTTTTTATCTTCTTTTATAATAATGATCTTGTACAAGTTTTTATCTGTGTTATAATTTTAATCTTTCAAATGGACCTGTCAAGAAATTATTTTTAAACACACAAGGTCAAATCTTCACCTGTGCAAATCTGCGTTGCTTCACTTCAAAGAAATGCAATAAATGGCTTTTGCTGTGCTCTGAGGCATAGTCTGATTTTTACAGAACTGAACCAACTCGGTTACATTCAGAAGCAGTCTGAATTCCCCGCTGTATAAGTTTTAATGTTAAAAACATTTTGACAAAATCCAGCTTTATAGTCAGAGGGAGGTCACTAAAGTCAAAAAAACACTATCTGCAGAAAAATGCAAATGAATATCCCATAAACCAGGACCATATCTATGCAAAATGAATAGCACTTAAAACTTAAGAACAAATAACATCATTGCTCCCATTATCTTTTTATCCATAATTTTCATAGGAGACCCAATAAAGTGTTATGAGGATGCAGCTGGCATCTAAAATTCACTACCAGACAGACGATCATGTGTTTATTTTGCCTACTGTGGCCAGTTTTTGAAGAAGGTCAATCCAGCGATTACTTAAATTAAATCTAAATTGTAATGGTCTACAGCTGCTTGCACTTAATATGTTTGGCTTCATATATATTATTAATGAAAACTCAGTGTAACTCTATACACTTCAAACTTTTGAAGCCACTGTTTTTATTTATGCTTCCAGATGTGCAGTTTCACAGTAATTGTTAAACTAATAGAAATTACTGGTATAAAAATGGGAATTCCTAATCAAACAGCCACGCTGAACACTTCCTTGTAAGGAAATGGTGCTTTAATGCATAAATATTATTAAATGGTTCAAAAGGGAAGCACTGTTTGGTCTTACACATTACGGATGCTGTGCAGCTAGACTTTTCTCTGATTTACAGCATAAGGAAAACATGCAAACCAAAATGATTATTCAAATGAATGCCATTCACATCCATTTTGTTGCTTTCTTTGAGAAGTGTAGCAAAATGGTTCCAGAGAGGACAACTACAATAATAACTACACTAATACAATATACATGCATCGTCTAAAGCCACAATTTTCACTTTCATCAACGTATCTAAAACCAGACAAATAAGCAATGAAACAACCCTGAAAAATCCTTCAGGGCACCCAAATTCATGTTAGAATGTGGAAAATAACTATCCTTTTTATATTACTAGTTTTTTTCTTACTGAAACAGGACAACTGCCACACTGTGAAGAATGTGTTTCAAATGTTTGTGTTCAAACAGTCTCTATGATGTGGAATATCTCTAAAACCAAGACATACACTAATGTAACGGAGGCAGTTACTTTTCAAGGCTTTTTTAAAATAGCATAGCATGAAACTCAAACTGTCAGTGCATAAATTACTGCTGCCTCAAGGCTGCACTAACTTATGCATCCTTGTATTCACCCCCTCACATACATCCCCTTTCAAAGAGAAGCTCAGATCTCCCCTCCTGCCCCCAGCTCCCCACCTCTCTGGCAACCATTACAATGTCATTAAAAATACGTAGCCTTGCCCGTTACGTCTGTAAGTGACATTAGGCAGAGAACTGCATAATGAATGGCAGAAAAAACAAGCAGGAGGGTCTGGGGTTTGATTTTCAAGAAATCTCTGCAAAAATGTTATTGCAATAATCATGTGTTCATATAGCTCATTATTATTTGTCCACAGCCAGGCATAATTTGATTTCATTTCTTTAATAAAAACTTGATCTAATTTGAGGTTATCACTGCCAGTTCATGGACAAAAACAACTAATCGATAATGCTAGTACTACTAAGCAATAGGCAATTCTATCTACAGAGCAATTACTGACACTGGTGTAGTCAGCTGAAAGATTTGATCTTGCTGAGTCAAACAATGTCAGAAGACTGGCTTCTTTATTTTAAATCTCCCTCTTTTTTGCCCCCTTAAAGAATAAAGCCTTATCTTGCTAATAAAAGATGTGCTAAACTGCAAAAACTGAAGGCTAGTATTCACTCCTAAAATCATAATTTCCCTCTTTTTAAGGGGGGGGTGGAAGCCAGCAAGAAGTAAGGTTGCAGCAAATAGCACTCTTCGATCTAGAAACAGATTTAGAGTATCTTTAGTCTTAGGAGCAGATCATGATACAATCCAGTCTAGACTATGATGGCGTTATGTGTATATAATGCTGGCAAAATAATTACATCGCACTGAAAAGATTTCATACTGCAATTCTGACTTAAACTCATCAAATTAAATTCTTCATGAATTAATGCACATAGATTGAGGTCAATGTAGTATATGACTTTGACATTTCATAAAGATAAGTGACAATTATGTATCCTTTCATATATTTTAGATGACTCAGCAGGACATAATGGCAACTGAAAATTACATCCAATAGAGGAAATATATTGTTTATATCATAACTTTATCCAATATTTTAGTTTATTTGATGTATTCATCCATTAGAACTGCCCATACTTAAGTATTAACTGTAGCACTCATACTGAGTTGAAGCCACCCAAGAGTTTTAATAAATGCTTTCTCATGTTAATCTGAGACTACACGATTATTTTTATATCACTATATATATGTATTTTATATATATACCTCATTATTTTTTATAAATTTACAAGGCCATATATAGCCTTTGCTACAAAAATGACAGTATTATGTCCTTACAGTGATCAGCATGAAACATCTTGCTAAAAAAGACATCTGAAAGCGTCTGCATTATTTGCCATATTTATCTGATGGCTTCAGAGTGTTTAAAATATTCTGAAGTACTCTGAGAAAATCTTTAATGATCACTTTCATGCATTTTCTTCTCTGGAAAAGTCTTCTTAACTATGACTCTGAGATCTAGACAGCTTAAGAACAACTCAGAGAGTCTTTGAGACTGCTTATACCATGCCACAAGGAGAACCTGAAAGGAGCGAAAAGGCTTTGTGGCTTCTACCTTACAAAGGGGAAAGGAGCCTCAGTTAAATGCTCACCACACCTAAGTGCTGATTAAAAAAAACACCGCAACCAAACAAAGCAATTTGGATCTATCATTGGCCCTGGGCAGTACAGTTCAACGGAGTGTATGGAGTGGCCGCGCTCCTTTATAAACCCATTCTCAAGTACAGTTGGGCAGATTATCAAAACCTGAGTTATCAAAAATGAATTACTGCTCTCCTGAACATGAATAAAGTGTGGAGAAATAACTCATAACTTCATAAGCAGCAGAAGAAATGCTATAAAGATATTAGCACTTTATACAAGTAACAGTAGTCCTCTTGTATCTGGTGCACGCACAACCCTGGAAATTCACTGCATATTGTTATTATCAGCATTGACAAAAATATCCCCAAAGCAAACACCACCTCAGGAGCTCCTAAGACACCTTAACAACCACTGCTTGGAATCTGTTAACCTTTCCAGACTGATGCTGGTTTATCACGTCAGCATGGAACCGCGATGCCCAGAGCTTCCCAAGCAGTCAGAGCTCCAGCACAGGTCACTGCGCTGGGGCAGAGAACAGAGCTGGAGTCTTGTTTCCAGCAGTCATAGTTCTGGCTTACGAAATTCTTCAGGTTCAGATAGGACGCCTTAGCCCATACTGCTCACTAAACTGCTACTACCTTGGCAAAAGCACCTCACCTTACTTAGGCTCCATCCCATTCACCTGGAGGGAGCACAGATGCACTTCACATGCAAATCCAGACTCTACGGCACACCCACTTCCCAGAGCTGTGCCTGAGGAATCTGTTCCTAAAAACTGAAAGAGAAACACCACTTCAGCAATAAAGGGGATACTTTGCTGTTGCAAGAGATGACAACTCTGTGCTTAATCACTTTAACAAACTGACTAAATGCTGCTGTGCAGATCACTGACTGGCAATTCGTTTCTTTGGGCTGCCGACAACCAAGGTAAGTCAGGAGTATTTTTAAAAGGAAAGCAACAGGCTGTGAACACTATGAGCTCAGGATCAGGAGGATCAAAACTTTAGGTCACCTTTCTCTCCTGATGATTCTTTGCATTGTGAATCAAAGCAAAAGAGGTGGCCAGGACAGTCTACGCATGTAGAGCTGACAAAATGAATAATTACTTGTTACTGAGTATAAAATTCATGTCAGGAACTTTTCACTTTTTTTCTTTAGAGATTAATACTTAATCACTTTATGGAGGTATTTCATTCCACTGTACTACAGTAGTACACTGTCTTTATATATCTTCTGAAATGCATGCTCACAGTGCTGTCCTGTGAATTGCAAGGAGAGTTTAAAAAAAAAAAAAAAAAGAAAAAGAAAAAGGTGTGATTTTAAATGTCTCATGAGAAACCAGAGATCTCCGTGAGAGAAAAATCCTTTAAAAACTCCTTAACCTAAATACAATATGAGGTCATTTTACCTGCCAGATGAGTGGGTTTGTCATAAATGCATTCACATTTAGTTTTCTTCTACAAAGCATTCAAGTCATCTTTATGCTTAGCGAGACAGCTGATATTTTCTGGGAAGAAAAAGGCATATGGTCAAACTAGTTTGGTAAATTCTCTGAAGCCTGAAAGAAGAAAGTACATCTAAAAGGGCCAAGTGTCATAGATGAAGGAAGGTCTTGAAGAAATAACCAATGAATTCCTTCATATAAACTTAATGACAAACACCATTTAAGTAATTACCTTAAATACAAAGCTTCTTAGCTTAGCTTGCTCAGGAGAACCTTGACTGTACACAGAAATCAGCTACAGTGATTGTGGAAGCTCTATTGAATGCCTCTGGGTCAAGATCAGAGGGGTCGCCTCCAAAGGGAATCTTACAGTAGGCATCTGCTACTGACCTCCAAAACAGGAAAAAAAGGCCAAGAAAGCAATATTTTGGTCACTTCAGAAGTTTTGGGTCAACATACCCTGGTTGGCTTGGGTGATTTCAACTACCTAGACATTTGTTGGGAGAACAATACAGCAGCTCACGTCTCATCAAGTTCATGGAATGCATAGAGGACTGTTTCCTCATGCAAATGTTAAATGTGCCAACCAGGAATGAGACACTGCTGAACTTGCTGCTCACAAACCAAGAAAACTTGCTTTGTAATGTCTTCATTAGGGATAGCCTTGGCTGCAGTGATCACAATATTGTGGAGTTTGGGATCCTGCTGAGCACACTGAAGGTCAGTACTAAGACAAAGGTTTCAGACTTTAGCAGAGCAAACTTTAGCTCACTCAGAGCTCACCTGGGAGGGATTATATGGGAAGCTTCCATGGAGGATAGAGGAGCTAGCAAATGCTGGGAGCTTTTCAAGAATGCTATCCTGGAAGCACAAAACCACTTCATCCTCTTCAAAGGTAAGGGAAGAAGGTGGAGCAAGAGACCTCCTTGGCTTAACTGCAGACTTCTGAGTCTGCTCAAGTGTATCCTGATGAAGTTTGCTGATCACACCAAACTGAGCAGGAGAGCCAGCCTGCAAGAAGACCTGGATAGGCTGGAAGAATGGGTTAACAAGAAGCTTATGAAATTCAGCAGGGACAAGTATAAGGTCTTGCACCTGGGAAAACATAATCCAAGAGTGCAGCACAGGCTGGGATCTACCCGGCTGGGGAGCAGCCCTGTGGTAAGGGGCCTGGGGGTCCTGCTGGACAACAAGCTAGATATGAGTGAACAGTGCGCTGTTGCAGCAAAGAAAGCCAACAGGATGCTGGGTTGCATCTACAAGGGCACCACCAGCAGAGACCAAGAAGTCATTATCCCACTCTACTCAGCGCTTGTCAGGCCACACCTGGAATACTGCGTTCATTTTTGGTCCCTGCTATACAGAGAAGGGCCACCAAGATGATCCAAGAGCTGGGAAGCCTGCCACAGGAGGAAAGGCTGAGAGAACCAGGTTTGTTCTGCCCTGAGAAAAGAAGGCCTAGGGGAGACCTTATCACCGCATTCCAGTATCTAAAGGGCAGGTACAAAGAAGATGGAGACTCCCTTTTTACAAGGAGTCACTTGGAAAAGACGAGGGGTAATGGGCACAAGGTACTCCTGGGGAGATTCCGATCGGACACAAGAAGAAAATTTTTCTTCAGTGACACTGAAAGTACCAACTCCCTTACGCAGACTTTAAGTCAGCAAGACAGTTCACTTCCACGAACAGAATTGGCACAACTCCCCGGGCGAAGCCAGCCCGTCTTGCTCAGAGCATCTGGATGTCAAAGACACCAAAGGCTTCCAGTCTTTAAAGCTATGCTGCATATGCAGATGCAAAACAATAAACTCAAACAACGTAATTTTAAGTAAACTCCTAGATCTGTTGGGTGAGATGGGTTAAATAAATAGGTTTGATAAAAATTTACACGCAGTCCTTTGCATATAGGTATTCTTTTCTGCAGCCTTCCTTTCTAGTCTGAAAAGTCCCATCTCTTCCCCAAGATCAACAGACTCCACCTCATCTCCTCTGGTTCCAAGCGAATCCTTTCCATCACCTCTAAGGCTTGGCTTTGTGTCAAGTCCTTGTCCTTGTCAGAGCAAAAGGGCCAACAACCCCTCTCATGTATCTTTTGAGCCCATCCCCCCTCCACCTGCACTTGGAAACCGTCTTAAACTTCAGTTTTGTTTCAAGAACTCTGGCAACGTGATATTCTGACCATTTAAGCCTTGCTGACACACACATAAAATCAATTCAGGAAAAAGGCTTCTGCCACTTAAATTACTTGTGCATACAATAAAAAAATTAAACGTGACGGGGTATACCAAAAGTTGATAAAACATGCATATTTATGAAAAGCTAAGTGTTTAAATGCATGTATTTACACAAGTCAGTTTATAAGCACATTTCTTTGCAGACTTCATCTCTAAGGCATGGGTGAGTGGCGATGCTGCTAGTTCTCCTGTTTACTACACAAGGTATTTAGGGCCTCAGCTCACGTACCTCAAACATCAAATTGCTTTCGTTAGGACCACAAGGCAGCACACATCCTGCTTTAGGCTTCCCGAAATTATTTATCCAGGACTTGCCCATTCATACTCTGTATCCTGAATATTCTGACTCAGTTTTACAAGCTGGTTTCACACAAAGGGAGGTCAGATTCTGATGTTTTCTCAGCCACAAATGGATTCACACTCGGTGTGAGTGAGCTACCGTAACATCCTATGACAACACCATTATGTGTGGATGCACAAGCAGTATCGGGGCTCTGTCATACCATGCTCTTGCTGTGGTGTTCCTGCCTTTCTTCCCGAACAAGCTGACACACCTCCTTATTCTCAGGGGCTCTGCGAAACAAGACACAAATTTGTTGCACATGTGCGGTTACTCCACTTGTTGGAAAATACTGCTGACAGTAGTGTGTCTTCCAAGAGCTTCAAGGGATGCTCAGGCATTCTGTCTGGGCATCTCAACACCAAACTGAACCCACTGTGTACACAAAAAACTTGTAAAGAGACACAAAGCTGCAGTATGGAATACCGCCATGAACTCTACACTGTTGGTCTTCATCTGCATCTCTAGTCTTGCCAGTATGATACATCTCATGCTGGATGACTTTCAAAGCTGATTCACTCCCCTTGTTCATAAGCTAGAAAAACGGTTTAAGTGATTACCAGGGGTAAGCTAAACAAATAGCAGCTAATGGGAAAGATCAGGAGAAAAATGCCTAAGGCTCTCAGTCCACGCAAAAACCAGCCAACATACATTCTCCCACACAAGGTCTCAATGTTTGTTTGGGGAAGGATCAGTAAAAAGGCTTTCTTCTGTATCTGCGTACCACAGAGACCAAGATAAAAGGAGTCCGTATGAGACTTCAGAGATTTCAGAAGAAATAAAAGGAGAGTGATTACCAAAAGCTAGATTTAACTGTTCAGGCTCAGATCATTCCCAAACACATTTAGGCAGTAAAGACAAACAGTAAAGCAATCCTGGAATATTTCAGTTAAGGTTCTGGCATGTTTCCTGACTAGAGCCTTAGTTCATAGATTATACTGCAGAAAGCAACGAAGCAATGTGCCCTAAATAAGAATGTCAAGATTTGCCTCTTTGTCAGGGTAAATTACTTATATTTCATACAAACATTGCTAAGCAGTATCTACGACTTTCCATTCTATATAAATACAAATTGTAGGCATTATAAGATGGTAAAATCACTCATTCCCAAAAGGCTGATAGTGTAAGAAACAGACCATTTTCTTATTGCACATAACTATATGGAGTACGATTGTTCTTTAAATCTTAATAATGGATCTCCTACTATAAAGGTCTTTACACTGTGTGTGTTCTCTATTGTACCAGAGCTTGAAAGCTTGAATCTATATCACATTCTTTCAAGCAAAGCCGTGTGAAAGATGCAACATTTCATGGCCATGCTGCAAGCTTACTTTTGCCGAGATCATGACTTCGAAGAAAACTTCTGAATGGCAGTTACTGGGGCACATGATTTCGCAAATGTACAGACCTGTGATGCCTGTTCCTGTGATATGGAGGCTGAGCCTCAGCTTGGGAGGCCTTGCCAAGGTTTTATTCCCTGCTGTGCATTTCCCAGTACATAAAGAAGTGGGAAAGGAGAATGAGACAGCTCATCTACATAGCTACCTAAATGCTAGCAATTGATATTGTCTGCGTGTCATCCCCATGATCCTGGGCTGCCATCCAAAACACTCTTGTAAAAGAGCCAAAAAACTCGGAAGCATCAAGGTTTGCAGTAACTCTTCCCCGTTTTGTCACCTTTGGTATTTTATAGGCTTCCAAACATGCTTTGTATGTTCCATTATTCTTGATCACAGACAGATATTTACAGAAGATAATGTCAAGATTTTAAATCCTTTCATACTTTTGAAAGTGTAAGCAAAATACATCGCATCAACCTTATAGGCGCAACTGAGAAGAATTAAAAGGGTATAAACACACCAGCAAGCAAGAATTACAATTTTAAAATGGAACAAGCCCATGTTTAATTCTGAGAAAAAGGTGAGCCAGTCTTAAGTCCTTTCTCCTTCATGCAATGGATTCAGACCAATTCTTCAGCTAGTGGAGTAACTTCCCTGCTCTGAAGAATAAACACGTTAATGAACAGCTCAGCTATTGATTCTTTGGACATTCGACTGTTCAGCAGGTGCTGAATTCAGGGTCTACTAATGCTGGTGTAGCTGCTACCACCAGTTTCATTTTCCCCCTTTATTGAAGAATGATCTTTATAAATGAAAACAAAAGTTTCTGACATGCCGAAGGACAATACAAAGTTTAACAAATAAGCTTCATGGAAGGAGGAGTTCTTTTGCACTTGCCTGCTGATGGAAGTGGCTTATAAGCAGGAGTCAGTCATTGTGTGTCAGATTACATTTTTCATTGCTGTTTTCAGCAGAGACTCAGTCCATTCCAAAATACATAGGAATCCACCAGGTACTAGAGCAAATTCCTTTTAGATTCCACAAAAATTAATCTTACCTTAGATGTTTTGCAGAAGTTTTTATGTTCTACATATCAGTAATTTTCAGTGCAAATCTTATTTCATCAAAAAAAAAAAATCCATCAGTTTAATTTTGTGGAAGATATAATGAGCCTGGTTCTACATACCGCTTCTTTTATCAGCTCCAATCTCTCATTCTCCAGGGAAAGCAGTACAGAAGTGTCTTGTCCTTTGATAGCAATAGATAACTAACCTCATTTTGTAAAAGCAGAACTAAACAGAAGAGTTATTCTTTGTCTTCAGCAGAAGCAGTGAATCAGACCTCATTGCCTCATACTGAACCCAATTTAAGGCAATTCGGTGCCCTACAAATAATCATTGAGAAGCTTACAGTTGTACCTCTTTTTTTTTTTTTTTTTGGCTCTTTACCTGGCATTTATTTGTAAAACGGAATACCAGAAGGTTTTACATTTAAGAGGAATAGGACAGATCATATTTTCTGAAGCTGCATTTTCAGGCCTTCTGCATCCTTACCCATCCGTTATGTTCAGGTCAAATTTTTGTGTTTCTGTGGCGGTAAGGATTAAAGATGTAATTGCTTTTAAAGCATTATATTTTCAACTCTTCTTAGACACATAACCTGTGGCTTTAGGAGAATACTTCTGTGCCTCAGCCTTCATCTAGCCAGCGTTAACCAATTAGAAAGAAAATAACATTATCCCAAATCACAGAAGAATTTCAGATTTAGAGGGGTATTTGCTTACAGTGCTATGAAGACTGTGATCTGCCTTGACGTCTGTCTACACTGAGCTCGTGTTGTGTAGGTAGGCATTACACAAAGTCACTTCCCTATCCTGTGATGACTCCTATGATCTGAAGGAAGAGGAAGAAGACTTGATGCACATCACAGAAATCACTTGGTGTGATTTTGTTTAAATGATCTGCATGACAGCAATCAAGGTCTTTATGCACAGTAGGTATGACAAATCAAAGCAGCTTAGGACAAAACGCCTGTGTTGCCCTGACAGATGGAAAGCAAACAATCTGTACAAAACAATGTTTCTCAGTCAAAAATAAACTGAAATGTTACTTAAGAAACATTATGGAAATGTAAATAAACAAACGCTTCAGTATTACTGTCTACCATACCATTTTTATAATTAAATGAGAAGTGCTTCACACTTTCATGCAACATTAAGATGACTATGAAACCCACAAGCTTACCTCTCCACACTTTCCTGCTAGTGTTACTCTGGTCCACTGACTTCAGTGGAGTAACAACTGATTTACAGTAAGGTAAAGCAAGAGGAGAAACAGACCTAAAGACTGGAAATAAACCTGGGGGTTTTGATGAAACATAATCCTCAGCATGAGATGCAAAAGGTGACTTTCCTGACAAGTGCTACCCAAATTCTTAATAGCTTTCTGAATGTAACCCCATCTCATTTCATCCTGACATAATCTTAATTAGTCTTAGTTCTACTGCAGAGAAGCCTACTGAGGCAGTTCACACCATATAATTAATCAGATATTTTGCACGCATCACAGCAACCAACAGTGTCAACTTACTGATGTGAGTTAATACAAACAGAATTCAACCCTGCCTTTCCCTTTCACGTGAACTAAAAGCACGTGGAATGGAACGAACAGATGACTATTTCTTCAATACACTGCTTAACGTCCTTTCTTCCCTTAGCAGCCATTTCCTAATGCATCATTACCCTCTATTTTTTCTGATGGTACTAGCAGAAGAACATGCAAATTGATATTTCTCTTAAATTTCACTTTCTTCACAGAAGAGTAAGTCCAGCAACTGAAATAAGCAGCGATACGACATAATTCTTGCTGCTGGAATACATAAATATCACATTTTATTTTTCCTTCTATGTGCTTTAGCAGTTCTTAAGAAACTAAATGTTGCACCTGCACATAAACAGACATTTGAGAGCACAACCTACAACATTCAGTTATCTCACAGCAACAGAAAATACTGTACTTAGAAATTTAAACACATACAACATACACACTAACTCGCTCCGTTAAAAGCTTCGCCACCTATCTATGTAATTGTAGATCTTAACTTCATTCTATTGTTTGAGATTTATCTTTTGTCTTCATTGCAGGAACCAAACACCACAGTATTGTGCCTAATGTCACTGAGGGGGAAACCATCTGATCATATGATATGATGGCAAAGAAGAAAAAAGCCACTGCTTAAGGAAAACAGATTTATAAAGCTGATTCTCCATTCTCCTAAGCTTAAATTGAAATGGTTCAATAAGCAGTATAAATCCACAAGAAGGTTTAGTCAGTTTTATATGGCATCTGTAATATGCTGCTGTATTTTTTAATAGTAAATGCAATGTTTAATACATGGCAGTGTTTTGCTTCAGCAGAACACTGTAAAAATACCTGCAAGAACAATGTAGTCCATAACTAATGTTCAACGTAAGAAAGAGTAGTCTAATGTTTTGTGACTGCTCAGATTCACTGAACAAACCAGTGAGATAATAATCTTCATACAGAAAGGCAGTATTTAACTGATAGTTTGTTTCAGGAACTGACAGTAAACTGCTTAACATCTTCTCTCTACGGTGTTTGTGCCCCAAAGCAGTTAAGTATCTAAGATAGGAATTATTAAAAATTGCGACATCTCTAGTGTTTTCATCTCCAGTGGTATCTCAGCATAGGAACAGGTACAGCCTATTCACTACCTGACACAAGGAGTCATTCACCGTTATTATCATTCAATCTCTTGGTATGTTTTTTTGTATTTGAAGGCCTATCACAAGAAATTAAGCAGCCTACTGGAATTGCCAAATGTTTCAGGTGCTGTCATCCACAAGTACTGATTACCAAACAAAGGAATCTAATGTCTATTTCTCAGTAACTAATTGCCCCGCCTCTCCCTCCTATGTGAATCTTCTTAATTTATTTTAATGCTGGAAGAATAAAGCAATTGCAACTCTAAGACTGCTACCAGATTTGTTTTAACCTAACTAAACTATCACTAATTGAAGAACATCAACTGTTCATTTTTGTTCCCGTTTTAGCAGATGGCCAATATTTTATCAAACAGCAACAAGGATATAGGTATAGGAGGGAAAGGTAAGATGTGGTAAGTTTATCTCAACTCAAAGCCCATCATCAAGCTACCTATATGCCCTGATGACTCTTCCACTCTAGAGACATGGCTGTCCTTGTATCTTCTAACCCTGAGCTACATTTTATAACCCTATAGTCAACTGCACTGTCATCTAATTCAGATTTCACATTCTGACACTTAGTCTGAATGTCTGACATAACATACGGCTACCATAAATGCATGCAAGCCACCGTAGGTTCATGACGTGATTTTGATTAGTAATTGTAAGATTGTGAGTAGGATGGGAATGGGAAGTCAAGATAAGGGGCAGAAGGCAATATTTTATCAGGGAGGGCTAATTCTGGGGCTAATTTCACCGCAAGAGCTGTATTTTAAACTGTGATTAAAATCCTAGTATGAGCAAAGCAAAATGAAGCCTAGACACAACCTAAACTGGGATTAGTTATCATAATAAACTCATGATTAGACTGTGACTACCTAAAGATTGTAGACACTGAGAATTGTATAATAACGGAAGTCTGAGTCTGCAAACCTTCCCTCATAACTTTGTTACTATCTCCATTAGTCTGACAGTCCTACCATCTAGATGAGTTTCAGAGAAACTCCCACTGTTTTGGATGATTTATCCAGTCTGAAGTGCCAAATTTCTTACTAGGCATGAGGTTGGATGACTGATGCATCTCTTGCCAAAGCAAACTTTATTAGCCTTAATCATGATTAAGTTTCATCAGTCCTGGAACATATGACATTTTACTTTACCACATGCTGTAAGTTTATTGCATGTGGTCACATCAAACCTTTCTTACTCAAATGGCACATTCACAGGAGCTTTCATTTAAAAGTGGACTAAACCAGAAACATGGATGTATAGGTAGCGGTTTTAAAAGATTTAAAAACTAATGGCATTCTTAACTTCTCCACACTTTCCTACTTGATCTCATAGCTAGCGTTTTTCAATGCTAGAAATACATACACCTCCAAATCACTCAGAAAATTCTGAACTCTTGACATTCACCTAAAATTCAGGCATTCAGACTAAAATTTACTTTCTTTCAACATATGGTATATGTCCTTAGTTGTGTGATGCTATTGATCTTCAGTGTGAAAAGCACAGCCACTGAAGACTTGATCTTTATCAATATGCAGTAGCACAGGGTATCACAACTTTGTCAGGGGAGCTGGTGTGGTGGTTTAGTCCCAGACGGCAACTAAGCACCACGCAGCCACTCGCCCTCTTACATGGAGTGGGATGGGGAGGAGAACTAGAAAAGGTAAGTTAAATTTATGGGTTAAGGTAAAGAAAGTTTAATAGGACAGAAAAGGAGAGAATGATAACAATAGAATATAAAAAAACAAGCAATGCATAGCTCAATTGCTTGCCACCTGGAGATGAATGCTCAGCTAGATCCTGAGCCACAGTGCCCCCGTCGCCAACTCCCCCAGCTCATATACTGAGCATGACACCACACAGTATGGAATACCCCTTTGGCCAGTTTGGGTCAGCTGTCCTGGCTGTGCTCCCTCCCAGCTTCTTGTGCACCTCCTCACTGGTAAGGCAAAGCACAGGAAGTTGAAAAGTCCCCGACTTAGTATAAACACTACTCAGCAACAGTCAAATATCAGTGTGTTATCAACATTATTCTCTTACTAAATCCAAAACGGAGCACTGTATCAACTACTTAGGAGACAATTAACTCTATCCCAGCCAAAACCAGGACAGCTGGGAATGGAATCTAAGCTTCTTTGGCTCTATCTAGACCCATTTGATCTGAACAAGGTCTTGGAGTTGTTAATTATAAAGCTGGTAAGAAGGGTAATGGCACTTCTCTCTGACGCAAAAAATGCTACCCAGGTGAAATCCGTAACCAAGTAAATTCTGTACACTTAGAGCAGGTGGCAACAGCTGCTGCACAGAAATATGCAAGATTCCTCACAGAAAATGGTTTCTGAGGCTTAGATCTCTTTTTGACAGGATTTGCTACCTTTGGTGCTCTTAGTACTTAACAATTGGCCTAACTGTGGAAAGACTGGTTTTAATATGTTTTCATTTAGTAAAACATATCTCTGGTCATTCTTGTCATGTATCTAAATTCATCTCTGGATATCCATGTGACATATCTAGAGCATCTTTTCTCCAGCAGAGCCCTAAGCATCTTATGCATTATATTCTTAGACCATTATTGATGTGTAGACATCTCCAGAGTGTGTCTTCGCATGGATAGCCTTTGTCCAGTGACAGGAGAAATGTGCATTTATGTAAAGTGGTGTGGGATTTGCAATGTCATGCACAGTGGAAGGTCTTGCTTAACAGCCCACTTCATAGTGCTGACTTCATTTTGCAAGGACTCAAAAACCCTGTCAAGCACTGATTCTGCGGTTCCATGGAAACCAAGTATTCCAAATTGAATGCTTACACTGCTAACACTATCCCCCAGACAATCTCTTTACAAATGATCAGTAATATGAAGATGCCTTCTTTTCATTTATCCATTCATTTTAGTTTCTTCAGAATAAACTTGTTTTCTAAGACCATCAGAATGCGCTACCTGCATCCAGAAGAAAACTGGGATGGGCTGCACATACCAATTCTGGTAAATACTTACAGCAAGTTAATAAATAGAAAAAAATCACTCAAAACAATGGCACTTACCCCGTTCTGTGTCATAGAGGTACACAAACTTTTCCCACTTATAATGAGTCAAGAGACTCAAGATGGCTCCTTTTAATGCTGGCCGCATCTGGATGACGAACTGCACATCTGCATCTGTGGGGAAGCTCGGTGTGACGAAGGACGTGTGAAGGGCTCCACAAAACGATGTCAGTGTGTTCATTGACATCTGATCGTAGAATCCAAAGATGGCATAAACTCCTCTGGAAAACTGTGAACAGACTAACAAAGACAGACGGTGGTGTTAAAATCTGACATATAATGAACTCAAACAAACTTTTGAAGCATATTGAACTAAGTCTTCTAAGCAATCCTGAAATTCTTTATGACGGATCAGATGGAATGAATTAACAAGATAATATATGCTAATTTCAGTGTAGCTGTGAGTTGTACCATCTTTGTCACAATTAAACTGGCCTGAGCACATTTTTGATTGCGATTTGTCCTGCTATATTATTATAATTCACTAGTCTCCCCATATTCTTTAAAAACAAACATGGGATTACATTGCTTGTCTGTAAAATACCTCCCCTCCCTTGAGTAGTGCCTCGAGAGCTCTGTTAGCAGCTACGTAACAAGTATCAGGTCTGCCTAAAAGTAAAAATGTTAAGATGCAGTATTCCCTGGTATCCGAACTTGGTACAGGTCTGATTCAAAGAAATCTGGATGTGTTATTCCTTTATAGTCCACAACTCTGAAATATCTGTGTGAAATCTGTGTGTGGTCTTTTTTCAGTGAGAAATTATGGTGGCTTCTTAACTGAGTGTTAAAATCTTTCAGAAGCAATTTGCAACATGTATAGCTCGTTAATGACAATAAAAATGAGGAACACATATTGTTGATTCACGGGACGGAAGCTGATATCCCTTAACCTGGAGGCTTTTAACCATTAATCATTCCAGTGTCCCGAGGAACTCATGTGGTACCAGGAAATAACCAAAACGCAATGAAAGGTGTTTTGTTTCACATGTACTTATGTGGGGAAACACTTTATTTCCCATGTTTTATAGAGATTGAACAATGACCATTTTGGACAAAAAATGAAAAGTATTTCAATTTATAAACGTGATCAACTTCATGGGAGTTGCAGGTAAAAGAGTTTCCTTGTTCAACTCGTCAGGAACAGAGCACACTTCTTGTGACCCTGGGTTCTTTCCTTGGAGACTGCAGCAGGGACAGTGAGGGAGCCTGGCATATGAAATGCCGGGGCTCTGGTCCGTTTCGGATTGTACAACTGAAATACACTACGGCACAGCAGCACTTCTAGATGAAAGCATTTCTGGAGTGAGAGAAGCAAGTCCCATTTGTAATGAAAATAAGTTTCCCAGAAAAATGTTCATTCAACATGAACAACTTCGCTTGTCAAGAGTTGGATTTAACAATTTTCAACTAGCCCCATTAACCACTTTTGCAAAAACGTTGCATATTTAACTTCACAAAAAGCAAGAGGAAGTAATTACCAGTAAAGAAGACATGACTTCTACACAGAAATATACAGCATCGTTACTTCCGAAAGTACCATCATGAAACATTTCCTACCGTAAATGCTACCATTCAGAATCACTAAAGCCTGCTAAAGTGATTTTAAAAAGGATTCTCCACAATATCAGCTCATTGACAACAGCATCATGGCTAACACCTCAAATAGGTAGTCAAGTGTGAAAATTTGATTTTCTTCCTGTAGATCCAGATGCAAAAATAGAAATGCTATTACAGAATTTCTTTAAGTGCTTAAGCCACTGCAACAGGACATGACCAGTCGTGGAAAACAGCAGCAAGTAACAGCTGTAGACAGAAAAGAGATGCGCATGGGGCACGGAGAGGGAATAAGTAGTACTGATTTCTGAAAGAAAAGTTTGCAGAAGTTCTCAACCACAGTAAAGAAAAGATATAAAAGAAGTTATAATACAGCAAGAATTTATTCCCAGAGGCATGACTGAGGAATTAAATACACTGTTTCAAAAGACATTTTGTTAAAATATATACCAGCAGGATATAAAGTAGAAAAGCTGCCATAAAAATTATGTGCTGAAGTAACAAATAAAAGGCACGAACTTCTAGGTGGAAAAAGTGTGTGTGTGTGGGAAGATCACATTAGAAAGTCTGGCAGTCTCTAAATCATTTCAATGGCGTGTAAACCCTCTAATTCCATGGGAGTAATCACTGAAGTGGGGCTAGCAGAGCTGGGTGTCCTCACATACACTGAGTCAGTACCTCCCAGACCAGGCTTCTTTTACATATTTATTAATGGCCTAGTTTACTAGCTTTTTACGTAGATTCTGTACTGGGGAGAAAGCAGAGAAGAACAAGTATTCCAGGAAACACTGCGCTGCAAACAAAACATATCCTCTAGTGTCTCCTGACCCTAAAAACCTAAAGTGTTTCAAGTGATGAGGAGTTCACCCATTATTTCTTATCCAGTATAAAGGCTCAGGAATACTTTCGAACTGTGACTCCACTGAAATCTCTGATTTACAGGGACACAGTATCTGAAAAAAGAGTCACAAGAGGCGTCAGAAAGCCTACCATGCTATCTAAGCATAGGACTATAACAAAGAAAACAGATTAGCTCGTATTAGGACTGCCAGTTCTCACATCCCATAGAGTCAGTAGAGAGAATAGGAGCAGTGCTACTGGTAAGCGGCAGGAGCTAGCTCCAGTAGGGACCAGTTCCACTGTACTGGGAACCAGTGGAGAATTGGTGCAGTTTGTGCTCTTTCTTGTTCTTAGCGATACTGCACCTAGGCACTGCGGTCAAGAGCTTGAAAATGGTTCAAGGTCTCTGTCCTTTGGACAAAATTCTGTCCTGCAGGGATATTTTAAAGCACTGAATTAAGGTGTATCTATTTGCATAGCAGATTGTGCTCATTTACGCAAAAAGACCATTCTCAATTTGTGAGTAATCTGAGAAAAAAAATCAGTCTCTGAACAACCTGACCGTAAGCAGGACCTCCTTCAAACAACATCTACTAGCCAACATGGAGCTGCTGCTTGCACGGAGCATCCCAGAGCAGGCAAGAGCTTCTGAGTTGGCCTTTCAGGTATTTGCAACTTTTTTCCCCAAAAATTGTGGAGGATCACCAACAACACCTTCTAACAAGTGTGCCCCCAGGCCCAGCCGTATATCCCCCTGATTCAGGTTTCTATCTACTACAGATCTATAAGATTTAACACTTTTAAAGACTATATTTTATTTGTTTTGAAAAATTTTTATCTGTTAAGCTCCTCTGCTTATTTCTTATAGCTTATTCTTCCTGACTACCTATTCTGCATGCACTGTAGGGTGCCAATTCAATTTTACTGGCCCATTTAAAAAGCAAACAAACCTTTGTTTTCATAAGGAGAAGCTAAAAGGCCAATTATCTTGGTTCTCAATGTTCATTAGCATTTTTGAACTCACAATTTTGTTACAATTTTGTAGCATTAGGTCTTTTGTTTAGTTTGTGACCTAATCTCCTACCTGATCAGATGCACCTACCAAACATCCATGTACCCATAGCCACATTATTATTTGTTTCCCCAAAAACAAATATGTTATTACATTCATTTTAATTACATCCTTATTCTAACATCACTGAGCCATAAACAAAATTTTAAAAAGGCTAACTAAACCTTAGCCTTAAGCTCTTTTTACAAACTGCTTTCTATTGACATTCAGAACTACCCTCATGTTCGAGTAAGAATTTTGGTATTGTTTCTTAATTAATCACAGTTGATTTATATTTGTTTTTCCCTATGTGAAAAATGCAGATGGCCAAACACATACTTTGGCTGTTAAAGAAGTGATTTGGACAAATCCTGAGGAAACATCATCCCTCAAAAAAAAAAAATCAATTTTTTTTTGCTGAGCTCTGTCTTTATGAAATGGCTCTTAATTATAGTTATTAATATTGTGGATGTGCATCCATTTCCAAGGACAGCACATAACCAAGTTGCTTTATAACCTGATCTGAAAAAGTTGCAAGCTCCACAAACAATGGACAGAGGTCCTGAGCAGCCATGATCCAACAGGGATTAGGTGGCATTAGGTGCAAGGTGAGAATTTCTTAACAGGGACTTAACTCTGGGCTTGTTCTCAGAGTAAGTTAGCTGCCACGTGCCATCATTTTCAGGAGAGGAAGGGATGGTATGACAGAATCCTGTGAATTCTCAAGCATGTCAAGAGAAGATAAGGAACTTTCAGGTCACGAGAGACCGAAGCATTTCCTGCCAAGGAAGGAAAATGCTCAGAGCCAGAGTGATCACAGCAGCAAGCAGAATTTGCTCTAAAAAAAAAAGAAAAAACCAAAAAGAAACCAAAAAATCCAACCCAAACAAATAAAAATCTTTGTTTCTATACTGAACGGCAGCTGCGCCATCCTAAACGTCGGTGTAACTCAATGAACCCCAGCCTTCTGTTCCATCCTCCCTCCAGTCAAATCAGCCCCACTGCAGAAACTTGCTAAGATTAACCAGATGTGTTTTTTTTTTTTTTCACTCAGACCCAAGGAAGGCTCCAGGCCACAATCTGAAAAGATGCCCCATTACATGCAAGTTATTAGATGTTTTTTTGTCTTTTTTTTTTTTTTTTTTTTTTTTTTTTTTGCTTTCTAATGGTATTTAGTTTGTCTACCTTTTAGTGACTGAGTATTCCTGACACAGCAAGGTTGTACAGGGTCTGACATTTCTACTGTCTATTGCCTTGAAGCTAAAGTTAAAAATTCTCTGACACTTTTTCTTTTTGTTACTTCCAGTTCTTACTATAAACAACTGAAGCGTTACTAGGAACATTTACAAGTAGGTTTGGATTTTGCTTATGTAAAGAAAAGATGTATAAAGCCAACAAAATAAATATGTTAATGGATGGATCTTAACACACCATTTCCACTAGACGATGTCATTAACGACTGACTTGTAGAAGTGGGGAGGATGCTCCCAAGCGTGGCATTCAGCGCACTTCTGCCCAGGGGTGCAACAGCCTGGTAGTTTTGGAGTCGGGGGTTGGAGGCTGCAATACCTCAGACACTATTCCTTCTTCATTACTGTTTGTATGGACAAAAAATTACCCCTTTGTTTGTAACAATTTCTTACAAAATAGGTCTGACAAAATCAACCTATGTCAAAGGGGCGCTGCAAGGCCTGCTTTATTGATAATTATACAGTTCTTTGGGATGAAAGGCGCTGTAGGAGCACAGTCGCAACTGACATTATTGCATGTTGCTCATACCAGTTCCTTGGGTTTGTGTTCTGTGTTTCCCTCAGCTGTGAAATAATTTTATTCCCTCTACTTTTCTCTGCCAATTGTCTTGGATTCCAGACAATTCTCACTGCCAGCCTCTGCCAACAGACTAATGCGACTACTTTATAATGGAATAATATGCAGCGTATCTCAGAGTTGTTGCTATTTTCTATCTAAGACTCCATCCTATGACTTCCTTGCTGTAATAATACAAGGGTTATCATTAACGTCACTTTATACAGTAAGCATACAGGCTCTTAGAGAGACCGACAATGCCCCTACTGCTTACTTTCCCTTCTGTTTTAATACACGGAATGAAAAGGCACACTCTCCCTACCTTGAGCCCTGAGGAGATCAGCATAGCAGTGCCCCCGAATGCAGAATGAGCTACTTTTGGGGGCTCCAGGCAATCAGACTTGAGAGCTTCCTTTAAAGACAAACTCGTCATATTAAAAATTAAAAATGAAGTGACCTGCATTCACCTACAGCCGATAAGACTAGCTTTTACAATTAAATTGTTAAGACACTGAATTCTGTCAAGAAGAAAATATTCCATTGTTTAAAATTCAGCCGAGAAAATAAGCATTTCTGAAAACATCCACTTCTCAAATAGCTAATAGTGAATATTCCTGGAGGAGGGAGGGAACCTAGGAAGTTACAACTTAGATTTGAATGCAAATCCTCCTCAGATATTTGCTATAAACTTGCTTCTCATCCTACCTAATAAATACCCTTACTGTGGTGGGTTGACCCTGGCTGGACACCGGGTGCCCACCAAAGCCGCTCTATCACTCCCCTCCTCAGCTGGATGGGGGAGAGAAAATATAATAAAAGGCCCATGGGATGACATAAGGACAGGGAGAGATCACCCACCAACTGCCATCATGGGCAAAACAGACTCAGCTCAGGGAAATTAGTTCAATTTACTACCAACTGAATCAGAGTAGGTTNTGGGCCTCCATGGGCCGCAGGGGGACAGCCTGCCTCACCATGGTCTTCACCACAGGCTTCACCACCAGGGAAATCTCCGCTCCGGTGTCTGGAGCATCTCCAGCCCCTCTTTCTTCACTAACCCGTGTATCTACAGAGTTGTTGCTCTCACATATTCTCACTCCTCTCTCTGGCTGAAGTTACTGATACGCAGCAACTCTTAGCCCTTCTTAACCATGTTATCCCAGAGGTGCTACCATTGTTGCTGATGGGCTCAGCCTTGGCCAGCGGTGGGTCTGTCTTGGAGCCAGCTGACATTGGCTCTATTGGACATGGGAAAACCTTCTGGCAGCTTCTCACAGAAGCCACCCCTGAAGCCCCTTACTACCAAAACCTTGCCATGCAAACCCAATACACCTTACAAACATAAAACATCCCTCCAAAACAAAATAACCCACAAATCAAAACCTCACAGCAGAGCGCAAACCAAGTTATGACTTACTCTTGTTACTTCACTTATGGCAACAGTTTTCTTAGTGATATAACTGCAGTGTGTTTTATCTAGTTCTGTTATAAAGAACTACCCAGCTTGCCTCTTTCTATCTAGTGCCTTCTTCAACTATATGCACTTCCTTTAGTTTGCATTCTTTTTAGAAGAGCCAATAATAAAACAGTATGTTCAGGCACTGGGAGGGGGATATTATTAAATTACAAATGAAAGGCGTAAGAATTGACCCATTCAAATTCTACAAACCATTTACTGGAAAGCAATCCAAAACAAATGTCCAGATCCAAGTATCCCCAATGCTCCTTGGTCAAGATGCAATTCAAGACAACTTGTGTCACCCTGCCACAACACCGTTACCCGTTACTAAATGAGTGTTTATTTCTTATCTGCTTTTCAGAATGGCTTTGGAACCCTGATCACAATTACAGCTCCCGGGTGCTGGGTGCTGTACAAATACATTACCACAACCTTGGTTTCCTTCAGTATGCCCAATTATTTATGACATACATGATTTGACTCATTAAACTTTACACATTTTGGCCTTTATATATACTACTACAGTCAAATAAAACCCTAACAACGTACATGAATTTGCTGCGTGCTGGATCTTCTCTTCACACCAAAACATTTGTGTGAATTTTATGAGCATATGAAAAATGCCAGCTTGCATCAATAAAAATAGGCCACTTAGGCTGTAACAGTGCTAGTAGGAACACCAGCAGCACAAAGTCCCGTGAAGACCATGATGTCAGTAGACGGCTGTTGAGACCTGCAATGGCTGCTCATGAGGAAGAATTGCATATCTGAAGTCAGGTCCTTCTAGACAGAAAGGCTGACGGAAGGCGCAGTTTCAGAAAGCACTCAGAGAAAGGTGGCTGAAGTTCATTCAGGTCTGATGTACTTTGTCCATTAGTGTAATAATGGTAAAGGTAAACCAAATAAAGGTAAGCCAGGACCAAAATCTCTCTGCCTCTTAACCACCAATTTATATATCTTCAAATAAAAGCATCGGTATTTTAAAAAACTAGCTAACATATTTAAAATGTCAATACCAAGCACATCCTTGAGCACCAAGCTAATACAGGCAGAAAGTCGGGCTGAACCTGACCTTGACTGACCTGAGAAAGCTGTGCTTAGCTTTCTGAAAGGTGTTCTTCACGCAGTCTGAGAACATACTGCAGGTGGCGTGGGGGGCTCGGAACAGGCTATGCTACTTGTGCTGCTATTACCTACGCGCTCACTGTTTAGTTATGAAGCTGCTTCCAAAGCCAGTATTATCTAGAGGCTGAGCTACCTCTGTTTTCAGGTTACTGGTCACAAATCTTAAAAAAAATAACAAAAATTTTCTAGAACCTTGATGAAACTCAAGCAAAAAGTGAGTATCTGTCCTGCAAACCTACAAAACTATAATGCATGCTTTGCTTTTCATTAAAAAACAATCAAAAAACCCACCCCAAACCTCTGTATTTACAACACATTTCTGATGGTGGAGGAAACCCAGGAGTCAATCCACCCTGTTTCCAGGAAAGGTGTCAGACACCTATTAGTAGGTCCAAATTATAAAAAGATTTTCTTTAACTTGGATCACTATTGCACACTGATTTTTTTTAAAACACCATGGATTCAGAGTTCTGTGAGAACATTTATTTTGAAAGGTTATGAATCAGATTATCGTGGCTCAATTTGAAGTATAATCTATTGCAATTTGAGGGAGGCAAAATAGGGTTTTAAAGCTTAAAATGGATTAAAGGTGAGAGGAGATATATACGTGCCATACAAATGAACTGATTTTTTTTGAGAATGAATTAAAAAAAACGTTAGGTATTTGAGGACTATACTTAAGTACGTGCTGATCAGAATATTACATTTTGTTGTGTGTGTCTTTACAAAATGGAGTTCAAGCTCTCAAATCAGGCACCCCAAATTATAGCCAACTTTTCTAACTTTAAACGCATCCTGGCAATCCATGATCTACTGTTAACAGACCACTTTCCATCCTGATCCTGCCACCCCCTACAAGCTGCTCAACAAGGGACAATGCCTTTTAGTTTTAAAGGGAAGACATCAACTACACACCACACAGTTGAAAACAGATTTAAATGCTGGGGATTCATGTTATTTGTGAGCTCTTCCACGTACTGCCTGTGCTGGTCCTGACCCCTAAGGAGATACTTGCAGGAGGAGCAGCAAGAGGCTTCTCTTCATAGACAGTTAAACTCAGTGCTGGAGAGAAACGGAAAGGCATCGATATCGGCCTTTTGTGCTTTGATGAAGAGATGTTTCTGCTCAGTTTCTCCAGGATAATCAATGCCTTTCCAACAACAGCAGTATGTGTAATGCCAGCACTCTGCTCCTGATGGGCAGCTCCAGGGTCCCGGATGCTTCAGAGTTCAGGCACTGGCCTCAAGTTCAGGGAGCGTTAGAGACTTAGAGTGTGGTTGTAAAGCAGCTCATCGAGCTTTTGCCCTGAAGCGTGGAAGATGAGCTAACACCTGTGTGAGGGAGCCAGAGGACCTGGCAAAGTTTCCCCCCGGAGAGTCTAAATATATTCACAACAAACAATGACCATTTGTATTCTTCACATCTGAGACTCCAGCTCCTGTTTCGTGACTAATCTCTGCAGAAACATGGACAGTGTGCATGCAGCACAAATACGGAACACACGCTTGAGTTAAATAACTTGTTTCCGTCTGTTGCACTGTTTGAAATGCTTTTCATTTTAATCTAGTATGTTATGCCAGCATGCTGTGATCACTTTTGATTGTAACTATATCTCTCATTTTCTAAAGCAATTTTTCTAAAAATAATGGTTAGAGGAAAAATTTGGAAAACCCTGTTCTTTTGAAAGTTCTTCAGCTATAAAACACAAGGAAATTTAGAATTTTAATCACAGGAAGCCAATATACTGTACTGTACATAGTAACATTTAATAGTTTAACATAAAATCATGAATGTTTCTATGATTTTATTCAAAGTAATAAAAGTTCCACAAGACATTAAGTACTCTCCCTTGGAACAAAAAGACATGCTCAAAACCATGTTTTTAATGTGAATTTGGTAAGATGCGGTAGATCAGGAAGTATCCCAGTAGCTATTGTTATTATCCTCAGAGATGATCTACCTCACATATTTTGTCAATACTTTAAACAACATGCTAAGGCAAACATTTTGAGGTATGAAGGAAAAAAAAAGAAGAAAGTCACGCTCATCAGAGAACGGCAGGATTTCACTGCTGAGGATGTTCGGCAGAACATAGGGCTGAATCGAAGCACAGCAGTTAAAGGCATCACTGTGCCTCAGAGCTGAGAATCATCAGCAGCTATCTCCAGCACTCCCATACACTGAAGGGATTTCTTATTTCATTGGAACACCCCAGCATGTAGGAAGTAAAAAAGCAGAGGCATATTATTAAATGTATGCTTGTTCAGCAGATCCTTCTCTAAGTGATTTCAGAAGTTGACTTCATTCTGGGCCACTGTGGTGAAAGGCAATAAATCAAAACAAGGCTCTGGCAGCGTGATGAAAGATGAGCTGAGTCTGCTGAGGTGGTGCCATTTATAGGCCTGTGGGGATATATTACAGAGGATGAGACAGAAGAGGCAAAATGGCAAACACACCTGGAGTCACTGAACTGGGCAACATTCACCATGAGGTAAAGGCTGGGATTAAGGCTGTCCAAGGAGAAACTGGATGCAATCGCCAAATGAGCAGCTGCGCAAGCAGCCTCCAGCTCCAGAGGGCTTCCAGTTGGCTCCATGCATGCAGAGCATGGTGCTGGCTGACAGACAGCCCAGTTTACCCAAAGCAACGGTCCCTAACACTTTCCTGGAGGCTCTGCAATTATATTCCAGGAAGCGCTGTCACTGCAAGTACATTGTGAAGCAGTGAACTGGATTTCACTTTCCTTATCTCCTCCTCTTGTTTACTCAAGGTCATGGGGCTATGCAATTCTCACCCACTCCTCGTGTCCCACTGCTGTCAGCTTACCAGTGTGAGAGACTTCAGATCAGCTAACGCAGAAGAGGAAACAGAATGATTGTGAAAAACTGTCTTGAGTAGCCAGGGAAATCATTTGAGGATGCTCCTTAGTGGTCCAGTCAAGTACCAACCAACATCATCGGAGAATCTCCCATGGACTTCACTGAGAGCTGGACTAGAACGGAGAGGCTGGTCCAGTATATTGAAAGACAAAACTACTACAGAACTGCAAAACCAAAATCCTAAACTCCCTTTACAAAACCCAAAAGCACGCCACAGCCCCATACCCCATCTAGTTTTACTCTTTTTACCACTTTAATCTGCCTTACAGTTCAGAGTCCTTGCTACCAGCCTCCTGGACCTCCATGATCACATCTGACAGTATTCACAGACCAGTACCCTCAGCTAAGCCAGTGCCTTATTTACAGGGAAGAACAAGAATATTATTCTGTATAAATTATGCATAATCACTATTTATCAAGCTGGGTTAATTGGCACATAACAAAAGAGTTGTCTGGTGCACAGCTGAATAATGTGGAAGCCAAAATTGATGGAAATGGTACAGCAAAAGCCTGACTGTGAAAGAAAAGTCACGCTGCTACATGTTAATTCTTAACTGATTGCTGTCCTTTCAGAGGAGGAGGGGGCAGCCAAGTGAGACAGGCCTAGTTTGAAACTATTTGTTAATCTCAGAGGGTCCAGATAGATTGTTGTAGGTTTAAATACTGGTTCAAAGTCTGCTCTCAGCCAGCTGTACAGTGAAATGTTAACCTGGTGCAAATCCATTGCTTTTCTCTGCTACATGAGACCCTGCTACATTCATTAGCAGCGAACAATCTCGTTAATCATAACCAACAGCCTGCAGGGGGATATGCGATGGTGGTAGAGAAGTGGGACTCTTCCTATTTTCTCTCGAGAAGAGCTAAACGCCTCATACCAAAGCCAGACCAGCAGCTCTTTGGTTCTACTCAAGAGGTCCCCGAAGTCCTCATCAGAAGCTCAGAGTGTCATGGAACAGTGGCAGTGCGGGGCAGCACGTGAATTTCTCTAGAACCGCAGACACCTAAAGAACCACAGCTTGGCCAACTTTATTCTACGTGCACAGAATTGCTTCACTGAATGAAAGCCCTAGATCCCACAGCTACGTGCACAAATTTTACGTATTTAGGTGTTCTGATGAACAGACACAGGCTGAAGTAGGTGCACAAGACACCGAGTCAGAGCTGAGGCTCACCCTGGTGGGAGGTCTCCCTTCAGCGATGCATCACCATCTAGCTGTACTACGGATATTCAGACGATTTAGTCTGATTTACACAATCGCACTTCCACTCTTCCCTAGCCTTCTCTACTAACACCTATGAAAATCCCTCCTAGCACAGATACACCTGCACACCGATGACTTCGAAGAAAAGCCCTTTCTCCCATCTCCCTCTCTCAAACTTGCCAGTACAGTTAACAGAGAATGAGAAGACTGCCATAACTTCCACTGCTATGAGTTTGAAGCTTTTTTATTAGCAACCACCGTCCACTCCAGAGAATACTGCTGTGATCTCATCATGTTTGTAGTCTCATCAGCAGAAATACAAACGAATGCAAATCCACAGATATTTAAAAAAAAAATTGGATTATGTTTTCTCCATCACAGCTCCTCCATATCAGAAACATGGTTAACAAACATTAGCTTTTCTCTGAAAGCATCCTGACATTTACCAAAGTTATCAAGCTATAAACATTTTTCACAGCAAGGCTTATCATCAATGGGTTACAATTGATGATTTGCATCCACACTCTCCTATCCAAGAAGCTCCTAACCCTGAATTCTTGATGCCCCTTCTGAAGTTTTAAGTGACTCAAGGAAGTGCAGTAACCCGTTGCTGGTTACCCCTTGTTTGCAGCACCACCTGTTTGGGGAGGTCAAGCACTCAAGAAAACTGTGCTAAGGAGAGGAAGGATCTTACAGAGAGATGACAAACTAGAGAGAAAGACTGACAGTTCTGGACGATACGACAAGGCTCTGTTGGTAGGGAAGCCTTTATTCACAGCAGGCACAGACGTAACCATGGGAGGAACTGTTTCACGAACTCAATGAACTTGATTAATTTTTCGGGTCCCTTTCAAATAAGCTTTTAAAAAAAATCAGCTTGCTACACACAACAGAATAGAACCTGATACGAGACTGGTTAAAGATTGCAAATAACACCTTACTTTAAATGAAACATACCCCTGTCCTACCAAATATAAATGTACTAAATGTCTCTTTTACTAATTTCTTATAAATTAGTTCAGAATATCTTCCTGGTTTTACAGATTAATGACTCTGCATTTTAACTTGCGAATGTCAGTGCCAATTTCAGTTTTAATTTAAAGTAAGTATTTTTCTTTTGTTAAAACTAGTTAATTGTCATCAAGAGAAGCATTCACGTCATTCAGCAAATAGCAGCTCTTCACAACCTTAGCTTCCAACCCAGGTAATCTCTCTCTCTCTCTCTCTCTGCACACACACACACACATATATGTATCTCTTATGTGATTCTATACTGCCTATCAAAATAGCAGACAACAGAAAGGACTATGATAATACATCTTTGGATTTGTTTAAAATCATACATTGTACAGAGCTAATGCTAGGCTATTATTACTGAATTTTCCCAGTCTGATTTTCAAACTGACTCCTTGACAGTGTCAAACTTTTCAAAGTGGCCCATCAACAGATTATTTTTGGACCAGATAATTTTGTAGGCCTTGGAACAGATTTATTTGGTGAACTCAGGTAGTAAAGCTCTTCAGATAGATTAATGGACTAAGTGAAGTGTCTCTCCAGACTATAATAGAAGGCATAAGAGACCTCATTTTCCAAGAAATGTCAGTTATAGGCAGAGAAGACTTCTTTGTACTCTGGAAACTATATGGAGAAAATCATTTACATGAGCCAGTTCAAGCCCTCCTTCCCCACTGGAAATGTTATCATTGAGACAATACCTTTCTATAACAAAAATAGCATAGAAACCTGCGTAAAAAAAAATGAATTTGATAACAATAGAACGACTTTCTCATAATAATTTAATAAATTGAAGACATGAAGATTTAAATCCTCCAGCAGAGGTGATGAATTCATCAGCTCTTTCAAGCTTCCCAAAGAAGCCCAGACAATATTTCCTGCGTCCTGTTCTATGAAAGAAAGCGCTTCTATTATGCCGCTCTTTGCCTCTGGAGTTAAACTCTCTGTTGAATCTGCAGTAAGTAGATGTGAAACATTAAAAAGTCTTCTGATTTGTTTCTAATCTTTCTAATTAGAGTAATATACTTTTAACACCTTTTCTGGGTAGGAGCATGTCATTAGCTTTAGTTAAGCATTGTCAGTCAAATATTTCAAGAAGCCTTGAGACCTGCATAAACCACATCAAACAAATAAAATGATGAACTCCATGAACTAAAATTCCTAGATCATTTTGCAGCCATCAAAATAATTTAAAAAGAAACAAACCCACCCCTTTCTGTCTCTCCATTTTTCCATATCTTAATGCAACTAGTCCTAAATTAAATCCTATTGAAACCATCCTATTAAGGAAAGCAACCAGGATTTCAGTTACTGTATTGGAACAGTTTATTTCTCTTTGTTCAAGTAGTAAATTTGTGTTTTCCCAGCTTCTTTTACTCATGCTCTTTGATGTATTTGTTGCTTCCTCAGCTGGTTATAAAGTCAGTTTTTAGAGATCATTTTCAAGGCATTTTCAGGCCCTGCACTCACCCCAGCACTCTCAAAATTTTTTAAGGACTTAACTGCATACTTTAATATACAGTTCTTCCTCTTTTTCTTGTTATTGTATAAAAAATGAAGACAGAAAGCGATGGGACTAACTAACACAGGGATGCGATCCTGCAACATCAGAAATTGCTGCTACTTGCAAAAATAAATGAGAAAAAAGAAGAAATGTTTTTTCCCCTCTAGCTTCTTAAAATGACAGTCGTGTTGGTGCTTTGAGTAAGGACAGCAGGAAAGACAATTTTACACAGAGCACATGTAATCCATAAATTCACAGCGTCTCTTTAAGCACAGAACCTTTGTGATTTTATTCTGGTTTCCTCTATGTTCAATAAAAATCTTTCATCCCATCAAAATTTTTGAGTTTTACATGGACTCAGATGGTGGCCAGCTGACAGAAGCCTCCTCTTTACTCTGGAGGAATCCCAATACTCTGAATCTGTCCTCTTATTTTGTTGAGGGACTACGGGAACAGAAGGAGAGATTGACAGAAGCAGGATAATTCAGTAGCCATAAATATATGGATACACACTACACATTAGTTCCAAAAGAAGCAAGTACGATTTAATTTCTGTTCTTGAGAAAGAAAATTCCCTTCCATAAAATCTACCCATGATACAGTAATTGAAAATCTTTCAAAACAGCACCAGCAAACACACCAAGGTTGTACACTAGATGGGAGTACTTGCAAGCAATTTCATATCTTAGAAAGAACCGCAATTTAACCCTCTTGGCTCTGGATCCTTTTCTAAGCTGTGGCTTCCCTTTACTTACTTGGTCCTCTCCTTCCTCCCTCCCAGCTTTCAAAACTATTACCAAATAAAAAAATATCCTGCTATCACACAGTTAACTTCGAATAAAAACATAACATGGACTGTATTACTAGGGAATAAAGAGAAACCATCCAACTGCCACAAAAAAATATTTTCTTTTACCAAAAGGATGTTTCAAACAAATGCAAATAACTACAGTATCTAGCATTTTCATGACTTCAGCCAAGCAGAATAAATGCGACGGGTCAAGCCAATAAGTGAAACTAATCACGCTGTACAGAGCTGTAGTCTTCTGACAAGCTGCATTCTGAAGTCTCTTTCTGAAACCCTTGTATCTACGGAACCCATTCAAACTTCTCAAATGAGGGAGAGAATCCAAAGCACAGTCAGTTAATTAGAGCTAACTAAGTGGGAAATGCAAGATAATTAAATTCTTCTCCTAAAAGATTTATTTCTGAATATCAGGGTTTGGACACTGGGAGGGGGAAGCGAGAAATTCACCTCACCCTGTAAAACTTAACTCACCTTTGTGACACTCTTCTCAGGAATCAACCAATCGTATTGCTGTGTATTAAGAAACATTACTGATTACAGTAATATTACACAACAATGCCTTTGTACATATAATTTTAAATTTTTTGTCCTTGATATGACCAGATGTTGTCTACACAAACATGAAATGTGGATTTAATCCATGATGCAGTTGCAGTGGAAAATAAAAAAAAAAAGTTTGACCCAAATAAAAAAAAACACCATCAAGACTTTTTAAAAATAAGGAACATCAACCGCGAGAGGAAACATGATTTAGAAGGTAACAGTTCTTTCTTAAACAGCATAATGAGGGTTTCTGTGCTTAAAAAGGTTAATTGTTGCCCAAGATTAGAAAAAGCTAATTGAATAGATGACCCTTGAAAGATAGTTCAGGTGAAGAACTTGGGCTTATGATTAACTAAACCTGAAAAATAACCAGTCATTTAGGCTAAGCAAGCCCACATGTTTTCACTCTCTTGAAAGACAAAAAACCGTCCAGAAGCAGAGCTGTGACTGACATCTAATGGAAAATCATGACACACCTGTACATTGGCTCTTGCAGTGGGTACTGCTACTAATGAAGAACAAAGTAGGGGCCTGAATTAGAATATCCACCCAGCATTTCACACAGCTGAGCAGAGGCAAATTTGGACATTACAGTGTCCAATTTCAACATCTAAGTTCTCCAACAAGCTGTTAATGTCTTTATGGAGAAGTGCACGGAATACTAAAGGATATCACACACAAAGACTTTTAGCTACAAACTATATACAAGCATCCTCTCAAATGACAATATTGCCCTTCCCTATTTCCTCCTCTGCCATTGTTTTTTTAAGAATCCAGATAACCATCACATGTAATCCTTATTATCGTAATTGATTGTGTATCTTTAAAAGACAAGCAGGACAGAATCAGTCATATCGCAGCTCCACAGAAGAATGAGAAAATATCATTTAGAGAAGGCCACATTTCCTTAGGATTTCCCGGAAACTTTCCTCTTTACTGTGAAGTGAACAGTTGAAAATATCACTGTGTTCCATAATTAGAAAAGAAAAATATAGAGAAAGAAAAATTAAAGATTCACAACTGCACATTTTTCCACCCCCAAGCTGTCCTTTCTGCCGAGGAAGCCAGAAAAGCAAAGGTATTGAGAATATGTATCAAGCAAAAATACCTGCTTTTCAACTCTTATGTTACCTTTTTGAGTAACTTTATACTGCAGCAGAATAGTCAAACTCACATCCATGCTGTAATTGGAGATAAGGGGGGCACCTACGGTTTGCATTTACAGTATATCTGGTTCAGGAGCAGAAGGAGCAAGTTCAGCCATTGCAACTCTTCAGTTTGTTCTACTCTGATGCATCGTTTCAGCAGGGGAGGCTTCCATAACAATTAAGCAGAGCCATTCACAGCTGAAGAGACCCCTCTATTTTGCCAAGTGGGGTAGCTAGTGTTTCATCCTTGCTACTGGATCTCATCAGCCACCGTACAAATTATCAACAGAACCCACCTCTTTCTACACTGATAATACGGGGGTACGGGTGTCCACTCTCCCATAAACGTGTAGGGTATTTACTCTACTAACTCATCCACTTGTATAGAGGAAGAGCATGTAAAAATCCTGTCTCATAATAGGAGATTACATTTTTAGAGAGAGAATTTAAATACAATTAATGTGGTTGTATTACAACAGCTTCATTGCAGAGGCTGACACAAAAGCATTGAGCAGAAGGAAACAGCCAGATAAAAAGTGGCTTGCTAGGATCTGAAAAACCAATGACAAGAGATGCTCAAATGAAGCTTTTGCATGGTTACAGATGTATTACGTATTGGTAAAGAAAAATCTCAGACTATGAAGAAAAAGGAGGAAAGAAGAAGAGGAAAAAATTCTTTTCCTATCCAGGAAATTGATAGTTTATGCAGTGGAAAATTGGAATTATGATAAAAAAATACTCCATTTGAAAACCATCATAGGTAACACAAGCTAAAGAAGCATATGATCCTTTGGCAAATGAACAACACACAAACTTGTAAAGATTTCTATCTACCACACTGCCAAAAAGAATTGTCAAATGCCATTTTAAGAATCATGGCGATATAAATCTGCTTACATCAGGCATGCTAAGTCAGTCTGCTCCAGCTGTGAACCGAACTTTCATGTTTTATGAAACCTTAAATGTAGTTATTTAATAAATTTGCTACATTTGCACAGATATGTTAAAACAAACGCAAGCATTCTACAGTTACATCTGTCACCCCCATGTACTGTTGAAGTTAACGTTCAATGTAACAGTTAGTTCAGATCAATATGGGGAAAGTCAACTCTCTGGGCAACTACTGGAGCCAATGGTGTAATTTCAGATACAATCAAGTCAGCATTAGTAAAACTTAAAAAAAATAATAATGCTCTGAGCACTTCAATCTATTTTTGATCACTCATGACTACAGAGCAAGACAATGGAAATTTTCAAGCACAGTACTTAAAAATCTATCTAATCTTTATTAACAATTATAGTTTTTCAAAATATGAATCCTTCAAATACACAGCAATGCAACAATGAAAGATCACATCCTCTAGAACGTGACAGGGGATTTTATTTCAACTTTCGGGGTTTGTTCTAACCCATTTTGAGTTAGAACAACAGACTGTTGCAGGGAAGGGACAGAAGCTGCATCCAAAGGGCCATCTGCTGAGCTTCTCTCCAGTGAATCCCCACGGCAAAAGGCGATGAGATGGAGCAACCCAGGCAACTGGGATGCACACCATTAAGTAAGTGACAGAATGAAGGATGGGAAACTTTTGAGGATGAGTGTAGACAAACATGATCACTGCACCACTGCATTCTTTTTTATATACAAAAATCAGAAAGATGAAGGTATTTACTATGAAGCCAGAAGACTACCAATGTACGCACTGCAAACAGGGCTTGCCTCAAGGTCATCTTTGATTCTAAAGCAAAACTGCGGTAATAGAGTAGATTTAAATGGTCTCTTTTGTATCTGCATCTTCTAAGAAATCCTTTACTCATTTGATAAAATAAAATTTTCTCCACCTCCATAGCAGAGGATTGTTTAGAGCAGTTAGGACCCATTGGGGTTTCATCATGTCAGATCATTTCATCATAAATTTGTTAACTGATTGTTTCTAACGAAGGTATAATACCCTTCAGAGTCTGACATTCCAGTCTGTATTCCTTCAAGTAACTTTTAATGCTGTTGAATTAGGATTAAGAAAAGTCGATGCATACAAGGCGTATAAGGGCATATAATTCAGCGTATTTTTCATAACCCAGCTGTCACCAGAGACAACATTTTTATAATGCATGTATTGTATGCGTGCCAGTATGAGATGAATAGTCCTGTAACTATAATCAATACCGTTCATTCAAACAACTGGCAGAGGCATTTCAGACAACTGGCAATTTCATCAGTTTCACTGGGCTGCCCAAAAATAAACAGCTTGAGAGGAATGAATGATCTCTGTGGTTATCTATAAATAATAGCAATCGCAGTCATTTGTTTTAGGGGGTTCATCACTGGGAGCTGCAGAAGTCTCATATCAGTGCAAAAGGCATGGCAGGCTTCAAGAAACTAAAGAAATGCTGAAGAATTATACCACTGAGTTTTCATTCACCCAGTTACTGTATTTACATACAGGCTCCAAGGAAAGCCCTAGGATTCTTCCAGTGTTACAGCAGTTCCAGCTCTGCAGGAAACTCACAGTATCTCAGGGATTCGTAACCATCTCCTAAGTCAAACTGGATTCAGGGAAAGCTCCAGTGACTTGAGTAACCCTACCCTGGAGATAACTAATGTCACTTCTGAGGAAACGTGAGCAAGTTTGGGATTTTTAACTACTCCAGTGTGAAACTTGCCCACTCTCAAAAGAGTTCCTGAGAGCAAAACAAACCTAACAGCTCAATGGGAATGAGACTACGCTGAGGCTGATGGGTGCGAGGTGAACCCAGGCAGACAGGGAACAGAAGGCGCCATTCACAGGCCTGTTCGCTGTCTCTGGGAAGTGAAATAGCTCTTTTTTTTTTAAATTATGGTCTATCTGCTCCTATCTATCAAAGCAAGACAAGAACAGAGAAAAAGGAATAGACAGCTGACTAAAGGGGAAAAACCACATCTCTACAGAGTACAAATCCCAAAGAAAACTTCCAAAGCCCTAAAGTGAAAAAAGATCCAATTGCTGTGGTTGAAGTGACTCTCTCCGTGGCAGCCTTGCCGGGCTGTGGGCTAGCACAGCAACACCGCTGCTGCCCAGCCTGGGAGCCCACATATCGGTGGGTCGCTGGTCCTGAGGCTCTGAACATATCTCCTGCAGGAAAATATCGTAACTTTTGGGAATTATTATAAAGTTTTTACCCTATTTCACCATTTAGGAATCACAACATGCCTGATGCATGCTCTAGGGAAAACACAGGAGCGATCAGTTCTCCCAAAGACATAGAGGTTGGCACTCATCTGCTTCCAGGCAGGATTTGTGCTGCCATGAGACATCACTGCAGAGAGCTCAATACACCATCCGACTGCAGCAATTTCTTTCTTGCAGATACCATGAATGGGAGCCAAATCCGTCACCTCAGCTCCTTCCCACAGAGTGTAACGCTCCAAAGAAACTTCATTAGATGAGCTCTGCAGAAATGCCCAAGTCCTCTGAATAGACTACTGGGCAGGAAGCGACAGCGTACATGCATACATACAGGTAACCACACCATGCTGGACCAAGTTTAAAAAGCCCCATTGTTCCATCTATGGCTATAAACAATCACTTCTCAGTCTTAAAGCCTGTTGCTCAGAAAATGTATATCCTGGCAATTAAAATAATCTTCAAGTTGCAGCATTATCCAATTTACAAGCTTATTGCTAGTATAATACGAAGGACAACCAGTACACCCAGCCACACCAAGAAAGCATTTCAGTGGGATGTTTCCAGCACAATGGCCAACAGCAAGAGAGATTAACGGCACCAACGTCTTCAGAAAGAGGACGCTTGCTCTGCAGTGGACAAACAGGGGAAGCTCACAACCCAGTTGGTGCCTCTACACTTATGAGAAATGAGACGGGCTGTACTACGGAAGCTGCCTTTGCAAACAGAAAGTCAGTGGCTATTCTAAAATGAAAGTTTTGATTATATTGTTGAAGTAAAATTTTCTGCAGGACATTCATAGAGAAAAGACAGCTTTTAAGAACGGGCAAATTTATCAAGCTGCAGATCTTTATTGCTTTGATCATCAATATTTCAAAGTTATTACTTTCTATTCTATATTGGCAATAAATCTCTACACACTTGAACTGCAATCATCACAGCACAACACAGTGCACTTCCCTCAGAGATTTAAAGTTGGGCTCAGTGACAAAAAACCACACCCCACACAAACTGGGTAGGAGGGTGGCTAAACTGTTAAAATAAAGTTTCTCAGTCTCAGGTAAATGATTAGGTAGCAGTGCACACCACTATTAACCTAAAGTCCATAATGAGAGCTTATATGCACAGTTCTAAGCGGACACAGGCCTTTGTAACGGAGCCACACTCCTGCAGTTGGCACTAATGGACCCTTTTGCTGGCAGGCTCAGCAGAGACGGCAGTCGGCAGTGGCTGAACTGCAGCCCCTTCTCTGAACAAAGTCACAGTCCTGATTATCCAGGAGGTTTGATCTTAATGCTTCACACTTCTGTAGCATCTTTCACCCGGGAATGAGACACACAGGAAAGCAGGGGAGAATCTTAAACTGCTATTGCCCTTCCCACACCCATTTTGCAGAAGGAGGTCTCCTGTCTTTGGAGCTTTCCGACACTTTTTGCAAGTGTGAGCCACGTACACCAAATTACACAGCTGAACTTCTGAGAAACTGAAATGATAGATTCACATTTCACACATAGCTTCACCCAGGCTTCTTGAAAAAACAATTAATAATCGATTTTGATTAAGTTACTTCCAAGAAGATTTTAATCCCCTTACAGAAAATGTTGCAATAGACTGAATTCAACTCAGCATGCACAAAAAATACACAGGGCTGATACAAGCATTTTTAGAGGCCACATGGTAGAAAGGAGGAATCATATTGATTCTGCTTGCAATTTTGTACAGAAAGATGCCATTTTTAAATTCATGTGAAGATCCTGATTAAGGCAGACTATTCCAGAGCAGCAGATTCTGGAACCAATTAACAAAACAATTCTTACTAACTCAGGGAATCTCCAGACATTACTGAGGAAGCATAAAATCTTTTCAGAAAAGCCCGCAAGGAAAACTTATTTAATATCAAATTGTATCCTCCAGCGTATGCAGAGATTACCTCACCTCAAATCTCAAATGCATCTTATGTGAAACGGGCTAGCACTGCAGAACAACACAGTAAGAATTTAAGACAGGAAGTGCAGATAATTTATCCGAATAAAGCTTCCAGGAGAGTAACTGATTTATGTTGATAATGATCCAAGCTGGAACCTGACAGGGATGCAGGAGTTAGCATCATCACTACCCACAATAGGTTCATTATTTATGAAAAATAACAGGGTACTTTTACATATCATAATAGGTTAAAATATTAGCTTCATGCCTCAGGCAAAAGACCCTGTTTTGACAGAGATCTGCTCCCGAATCACCTTTAGAATGAGTCAGAAAAAGGTGCTGTGTTCTTCAATCAGGACTACCTCTATTCACGGAAGCAAGTAAGAGACACAATGAGTTAAATTTCACAGAAGAGCCTGTGGTTTTTAATGTCACACACCCTCTGTTCATTCAAGAATTGCCAAATCCATACACAGAGGCAGAGAGAGAAAGAAAAGTAGCAAAAGGTTCACAGCTACAAAATACATATATGAGCGGAAAGGGAAAAAAGAAAAATGAAAATCTGAAAGTATAGATAGTATACGATACTCCTGCTAAAAGTAAGGTCAGCATTTGCCACTGGAGACTATTTGATTTACACTATTTTGTTTCAATTGAAAACCAAAATCTTTCCTTGGCAGATTCTGCTCTACACAGTCTGTTACAGATACTTCTGAGATACTCAGCATCATTTATAAAGGGACACTTATTACTGCTGAACGTGAACGTTTTGTTAAATTTCCCAAAGTTCCAAGAGGAAATATGTGCAATGCTACACAAGGGGGTATTCAGTTAGTTGTTGAAGTCAAGAGTCTGGACAACCTGGGCAATCCTGGAGGAGAGGTGAGCTATTGATTGAGATGCTCTGCGTCTCCCTTGAAGAATCCATTGGCTGTCCTGGACCCACATCCCTCACTCATCCAGAGGCTTAAAGCCAGGAATACCCCATGAGGGACTACTCTGTTTTTTCCCAGTACTGGCTTCACTCCTTCAAAGTCCCACAAAGCAAATCCAAATTTACCCTGGTGTAAATCAGATCTGAGGAAGACTCCATTATGTATCCTGACTGCTCACATTTATCTAATGGGATAAAAAGAGGCTTTTTTGTTTTTTTTTCCTTTCTGTTAGGGTAGAGCAATGAAGCAGTAAAACATTTGGGACCCAGTGGTCGTTGCAGATATGCACAACTACATTTCACTGTTTGCCATTTCTTTTTGTGTTATATAGCACAAACCAACTGGCAGTAAAGCACATCTGAGGCATATGAATCCCTATCTTTGAAACAGGACATCCTGGTTGTAGAACCCATCACTGCATTTACTACATTCTGCATGTAGTAAAGGTACACTGAGACATTCTTTAACCAAGGCAACTTCTGCACCTGAAGTACCAAACTGGAGCAGTGGAAAACTTCAGGAGGGTTAACTCAGTTTTGGGCTTATATCACTGCCTCTCCAGGTAATAAAGTGAAGTTGTGTGTAGATGGTGTGGAAAGACATGCTATACATACTTTAGCTGACAAGAACTGTCTATCCATAAAATCCATCACAAGTAGCTTGAATTATATACCCCAAAAAATGCAGACAGCTTCTTCCAAAACACACTTTTTTTTCCACATCCATCACCTATATGCCATTATAAAAATTGGACAGAACAGGTGCTTTTACATTGAAAAAGGCAGATTCATGTCTGCAGAAACATCTTGCTAACTCAGCCAGCCTACACCAAATTGCTTCAGTCAAGAAAAAAAACAACATACAAAACCCAGAAATCATCATTTCCAAGACAAAACATACAGCTTCAACTGAAACCAAGTAAATTTTTTGAAGTCTGAAACTATTAAAAAAGCTTTTATTTTTAATTCTCTAATTTTCTGGTTGATCCCAATCTAATCTTTAAAACCTTTTTGGAACTACATCTGAAATGAAAGATTAGCAAGCCACACAGCTCCCATCATTTCCAATCATATGTGGTTTTGAAGTCATGCAGCATGATGTTCTGGGATATACAACCTGCTTCTGGGATGCAGAACAGCAGCGAGATAATGTTTCTACAGAGGAACTCGGTCTGAGCTGGCCGAGGCATTCAATCTAAATATATGAAAACTACCATTAGTTATGAGAATCACTCTGCTGACACAGATGGAATAGGAAAGAAATAGGATTGGGTGGCATAGGACGCCGACATACATTTTTTCCTCTTTGGTATTATTTTGTATTCATCAAGAAGTCATAAGTAAATAGGCACAAAAATCAATGTTTTTAAAAGGAAATTCAAAGTAGCATAGCAGCTACTATGCTCACTGCTCACTCATTCAGCATTTCCTTAGGTCAAACTCCTTTTGACTTACTCCACAACGGCAGTGAAACCACTCTGGAGATTCTACCTGACCACTGCACAAACACTTTGGAGAAAGATGGTCGAGTACATTAAACTTGCTAGACAATTTAGAATCCTCCTAACAGTTTTCGATTCAATGCAGGGTTAGACCCTGGGTCAGTCCTTTGCAAATCAATGGACACTAATTAGCTCTCATCTAACTGCTGGGAAAAAAGAATGCACATGAGCTTGAGTTTTCTGACCATCAGACTTCATTAGAATCCAAACTTGGTGACACAAGTAGTAAAGAAAACAAAACCCCTGTAAAAACCAATGTCTTACCATGTTCTGCTGTAAAGAGACTATGGAAAGTTCATCACCTGAAAAAACGTACCAATTACCATTTCTCCCTAAGCCATCTCTCCCACTGCACCTCTCCCTCAGAACACAAACAACAACAACAACCACCACCATCAGAAGTTTTTAAGGAATTTGGCATACATAGCAGGGTACAAAGACCAATCAAGATATGTGTAGTGATGCAGCAGCCCTGTGATTTGTATGACCTGATCCATGTTCACTAAGAGGGCTGCAGCACCTATCTCAGACTAGGAGCTACAAAATGGAAATCAGACAAAAAAAGCCATGGAAGGCACCAATCCCTGAAATGCACTGCCGCACATCTCTTGGGAAAGCTGGCAGCTGTGAGATACTGATTACAGCACATTCTATAGCCCTCACTGGGAGAAATCAAAAGGCAACACTGCTTCTAGCAGCGATGGTCCTTTCTCCCAGCACTCAAATAAGCAGTCTGAGTGTGGGTCAGGTAGGCAAGAATTGGCACATGCTGTGCTGCACAGCTGTGGACCATACTTATAATAGAGGTCCAGGGTGCGTAGGAGACAAAGACTTTTTCAATATTAAACTTGGTTTCTTTCCAACTGCTTCGCTTATTTCAGGTAAAGAGTTGAAAATTTCTCCTGTGTCCAGGGGTAGGTTGGCTTGCTGTACAGCTGCCACACATGTTCTCGTCAGTCTGCCAGCAGGAATGCACGTCGTCTTCTGGCAAGGACAGTAAATTAGTGAGTGCTAATGTCAATTTACTTTTCAGATACGTGAAGAGTAGGTTGGGTTTTGGTGGGGGTTTTTTTGCTTTTGTTTTGTTTGGTTTTTCTTTTCAAGAAAGTGGAAGAAGTGATCAATAAAATGAAAAAGGCACCGTTAGCCAAAGCTCTCCAAGTTTTTCACTGCAAAAACCCCTGCCTTACCTGTCACCGTGGGTAAATTATATTACCCTTGTATAAGAGATAGCAAAACCGTGCTACCAAAAGTACAAATTGCCTTACTCCAAATCATGCTAAAAGCCATCAGAAGCCTCCAGTTTCCCAGGTTCAGTCCCTTTACCCACATGGGCTGGGCCCAAACGCTCTATGTTTGCATATGTCAAAACTACTGATGGTAAAATCAACAAGCACCATTGCATACATCATTCCAAGAAAAAGAGGTGAGAAAACAACAAAGTATACATGGACTATATACCATCAGAGAGCGGATATATGTTTCCCAGATATCTGCATATCATTTTAAAGACAGTTCTTGTTTTAAAAAGGACTCAAGACAGTGAAGTCATTGTGCAGCCCTGCATGTTTTTTAAAATTCTTGATCAGAATTTCAAACATCACATTTGAATAAACTCCAGCAAACACAAGCCCAACACAAGGGCAGGACCAAGCATCCAAAGGCAATCATGTAACTTACAAGTGGTCTGAAAGTGAACATGTAAATTGTGTTTGGAAAAACAAACAAACAAACAAAAAAACCTTTCAGCATATCTCAAGTGTCCAAATAGCCTAGCAAAATAATTACATACAAGTGACCAGATAGGTCACTCCATTCCAGCAGAAGAGCGCTCACCTGGGCTATTATCCAATTCTAGAAGAGCAATTCACCCTTTTGACAAGTGCCTGAGCAAGTTATCTGCAGCGTGGTGTCCCTGCAGGTTGATCCTCACGTATAAGTGCTTCCGTGCCTCCCGTGTGGTGCATGCGGGGGGGCTGCACGTTGCCATGCGCTACTCGAGGAGCGGTTAAGATGACAAAACAGACCTGGTGCCTCAGACACCACAAGGAAGATACGCAGGAATGACTGCTGGGTGGATTCACTGACATAACTTCCTACATTCACTCTTCTCCTTTACACAGAAACCTCATCACCTGTTTCTCTCTTGCTTTGTGTATGTATGGTAGTTTTACCTCTAGTAATTACATCTTGATAAGATCAACTAAAATGGCATGCACTGCCTTTGAATGTTTCACATAGAGCTTCATGCTGATAAATAAGCTCTGCATTTCTGCTGCTATAGAAATATCTCCAAACTCCCCAATACAGTCAGGTCGGAATACGTACTGTGAAGCTGTGGCACAGTTATTAAAGTCCACGCTCCAATGACTACAAACAGCCAAGCATGAGTGTCTACTTTGGAGTCTTAAGATGACTGCACATGAAAAACTCCAAGATGATTTCAAGTTCGAGGTTTCTAGGGCATCTGATATTCTGAAGATCAACAATAACATAAAGCAGGTGATGTAACGGGGGGAAGCATGCCTCTGCCTCTGATGGAAATGTAACACATACACGTTTAGAAGAAAAAGAATCCCCATGGATGAAATCTGGAAATTGCTTCACTGCAGTGATGATCACACAGTTTCACAGATACTGGTTTGATCTAGATCAATCATTTTTATGTTTCTATATTTAGACTGCCACATTGTTCCAGTGGAGGTACAAGCCCCTGTACCACAAACCTCACAACAACAGGTACAGAATTTTTAGGCTGCCATATGAGCTCCTCTAGCAATGGGACCATGGCCTTCCAGTGATCTATACTTTACAGCAGCATAGAAAGTAATGATCTTAGGTTGTAACTTAAACACCAAATACGAATTCAACATAAACATCTTTTTCACAATAAATGAACAGTTTTCAATTCTATGGTTTGACTTTGTTTGAAACTGAACTATGAAACCAAACTGATGCTGCTTTAAAAATAACATATTTATTCCAAAGTGTTTTAAGGATGCCTAACTAAATAAAAATTAGCGTTCCAAAATTGGTGATGACAAAATATGTACTTTAAATGGAAAAACATTAAATCACTGGATTGTGGCAATAAAGAATCATTAAAGATACGTCAGCTCCCCCATTTCACACCTTCTTGCATAACAGTCCTACACTTGCAGTAGGATGGCCTCCCACCTCCCAGACACTGAACACGGCGAACCCAGAGGAAAGGAACCCACGGCTTTCTGCCGCTCTTGGACAAGATCCTGAGTCAGCCTTCAACAAAACTGTGGTTTTTTGTTGTTGTTAAAAGCTACTGTCACAAGCTTGTTTCCCATCATGGCATCTCCATTTCCTCTCCAAGATAAACTACAGCTGTTACACATTTTATTGGAATGTGTAGTTAATCGGTAGCTCTCCAACCCATGCCAATAGTCTCACGGGTCCTCTAGGCCCAGTGCTCTACTGGAAAAGTAAACAATTTCATCTCTGCATCTGCACAAAATCTTTCCGAAACTGAACAAGTAAAGGGCGCCTTTCATCATGCTTTACTCTTCATTCATTTGGTGAATTTAGAGTTTCTCAAAAAAGTGTCCATTCATAGAAGATTTTTTCCATCTCTACAGTGTGAGTTAAATGGAAGCCTAATATCTAAACAGTATGTAAATGCTATGTATGCAGCAGAGGAAGAGAGAAAGGAGAGTCAGCTTATTTTAAAATTCATTTAAGAAATAATAAGACATGCTTGAAAGCGTTCCTTCTGTTAACACTGAGATCCCATTCAGCTTAATGACAAATCATCTGTTCTGCCATGAAGTGGAAACAAACTTTAGTTGGAACACTCCCTTTACCTTTCCACGCATTCCAATATTGCAAAAGCTTTGACCCCTAAACTAAAGCCAGCGGATTTTCTTTGTCACACAGCAGTAATATACAATACTTGAACACGTTCCACAGCATAAAAGGCATTTTCAGGGATCTGTAATGAACAGAATTGTGTAGAGAGCACATTTCCAGGTGTTTTACCACAGAATGCTGGGAGAAACCACAGTGCATGCATTACTGGGAGAGTGAGGCATCTACCCTGTGCCCTCTACTCATGCAAAACCACCAGTACACGGCCCCAACTTGGCAAGACTTCCAGCGAGACGTGCTTATGCTTTTGGCAGAAGGGAGCTGACCACTTTCAGCATCAGTGTCCTTTGCCAGCTGGCCAAAGAGTACACAGATGCAAGGGAAGCAAATTATCTGCCCACTGACAAAAAGAAATGCTGAGCAGCACCTAAGGAAAAAGTGCGTGTGTGCATGTGCACGAGGGTGTACGCGTGTGAGCACATATATATATATGCACCTGTGCTTTGGGAGAGGGAGTAGTAGAGTTAAACTAGAAAAATTGCCTGCTACTAGCCCTGTGCTATCATTTTCTGCAATGTTCTCACAACAACAAACAGGCACTTTTTCCATTAATATCTTCCGAGTTGAATTTTAAACATTAAACACAAGGACTGCAAGGATGCTGAAGAAAATTTGCTAAGAAAGTCTGAAATCAAACCCCCTCAAGAAAGCGTCCATACAATCACTTACACGATTTTAGCAACTTAAGGTAAGCATGTCACTGTATCTTCCCTCTTTTTTTTGGTCTCTTAAAGAACGAGTGCTTGTGGAAAAAGGACTATATATCAAGATTTGGTAAAATATAAAAAGCCTTCTGGGTTCAGAAGATATATGAGAAATGACTCAAAAAAACTAACAGGGCAAGAATTTGCAGCTGATCGGTTAGGTTTAGCTAAAAGAGGGAATCTGCCTGTAGATTAATTAGATTCTGAATCACAGTCCCTTTTAGCCCGTACACATCCCACCACTATCATTACATGATCAACAGATTTTAATGAAAACCAATGCTTTCTTTTGACAATATCCATGGGGACTATGTATAAGGTTAAGTATACTTTTCTAAATATTTCTTTAAAATTGTACATAACGCAAGGGCACATTTGTTGGCTGTAAAGGTGTACAACAGCAATTTTTTGCAATGACAGTGCAGAGAGGGAATATGAGATCTGTGTGCTAATGAGCTGACACTGCAGAGGCTAGAGCAGTGTTAGTATAGTGCACTACAAGTGCAGAGCAGAAAGACATACACGCGTTATTTCTAGGGAATATGATCTACAGAACTGTACGCATAATTCAACATTGATACTAACATGCTTCATCAGAGATTATAAGAAAAGCAAGAAAGATGCTTCAGTGATGAATTTATACCTTTGAGTCATTATATTCATATTACTCTGAAAAAGCCAGCTCACTCCCTACATAAGCATTTTTGAAGAAAATAATAACATCCATGTTTTACTTGATTTTATTAATTCACAGGTCAAATTAACTCCTTTCTGTTTTTTCTGATGTCGAAAAGCTGTATATTTTAAAAGATGCAATAAACCCCCCCAGAGTCAACTGATAAACTTCAATTCACCTTTAAATACACTGGAATTTTCATCTGTGTTTGCATTTGGTCTCTGTTAAGATATCATACAGCTAAATAAATAGGTGGGTAGATAAATACAGAGTGGATGAATACTGTATGCATGTGTGTAAATTAAATATACAGAGTGGGGCTCGGTGCCAGCAGTGGAGCAGGGAATACACGTACATAAATCAGATTATGCATCATTTAACTCAAAAAGGAATGAGAGGGAGGGGCTTCAGGCAGGAATTTTCTTTTGCTTCTAAACAAGTTTGTTCCCGTGTTGGGATATTTCCAAATCAGCCCTACCAGAGGTGGGCTTTTTACCTCTGGCTCATGAGGATACTTCAAAAGAGATTTTTTTTCTTCTCCTGCCTCTGGAATGCACCAGATTGCACCAAGCGGGATGTGCAGCTGTACAGTAAGAGCATAAGTCTTTCCCAAGCACAGCTCTCCTCAATTCCTGTACACATGAACACTTACCACAGCCACTATCACATAAATCAAAGCAAAGGTGAATGAAAAGTATTATTTTATGGATACTTACTGCAGTACAGGCACCAGACTCAAGCTACACATGATACTTTCTCCAATCTCCCTTCAATCCCTTTACCTATCCCACCACAAAGTCAGTCTCAGTCTCCCTCTCCAGTGAAGGCAGTGAGAGTCACTGCAGGTTTCTCTCCTATGGATCCCTGCCAACTGCAAATATTGATCAAACGGCTGTGTGACAGCACTGGAGACAATCTATGCTTGTCTCCAAGAGAAGTAAAAATGTTGTGGAAAGAATTCCTTCATGGATATGGCAGCACCCTGAAATTACCTGACACTCCACTGCGAAGTGAGGTTACGGTTATGGGTACTTAGGTCACAACGTTTTACAGGTTAGCCAGGTAACGTGAGGAGCTATTAGTTCATCCTAATGCGTCGATATGTATGAACATTCTGACTTTCAAAGAAGATAATTGCTTCCAGATCCAAAAAAGAACAACTGTTCTTCTACTTTTTTTTTTATTTTGAGCTACTGAGACCTATGTGACTGGTGACTTCAACTCACCATATTCTTTTCCTACCAAGAGTATTATCAGATGGTTGACATAACTATGGACAAGGTCACCTTTTCATTTTCTTTCTTCTGTTTCTTTTTTCACGTCTTCTATTTTTAAACAAGTTACTGTAGGTTGGTAAATCTCTGGAGAAACCATAGACCAGAGAATAACTTTTCTCAATTTTACTACACTAGTAGTATGTGTGTTGGAACACGCAGCCCTATACTACAGAAAACCATCTCATCTTACTAAAATCGCCACAGCTCTCACTAAACAATGAGAAAAAAACATTAGATGTCAGAAGATGAGAAGCACACTGACTAAATAATACATTGACTGCCTCTGAATGTTCTCTTGGTGGCATCTGCAAAGAAGTGCTGGTAGAACTTTTAAAAAACAATTAATAATTAATCACCCAAGCAGTTTAATGTATTTAGTTTAAATCCATATAATTGATATTTAGGAAACTATGTTTTAGATACAGCCTCTTGAAGGGATTACACTGATTAAGGATTAATAGTCTGATGTTTGTTGTCAGAGCTGTTGAGGCTGGATAGGATTAGTAAAATAAGATGCAAAGTACAGACACGCTTTTATTTACCATTTTTTTACATTTTACCAATATTTTTATTGGATATTATAAAAATATCCCCCTTGCAAAAGTTTTAAAGGTCCTCATTCAAAGCCCTTTAAAAGTGTGATGCTGCACTAGCAAGCAGCAGTCACATGGGGGATATGTTAGAATATCAATCCAAATTTTGTCCAAATATTCCCTTATTGTGTATTTCCTAACCATCAACTTTCTCAGAAAACACCTGAAATCCTAGAAAAATAAAGTATCTACTTGTCCAGCCTTCCGATTATACAGCATGGGACAGGAATATGAGAACTAGCCTACGCCCAATGAACAAAAAAATCAAAGAAATAAGATATTCAAAACATGAAATTGTTTTAAAGCAAGAGATATTAGTTTTCTGTACTGCAATACTTCATTATTTTAGCACAATGATGCTTTTTTGAACATTTTATACTCTGAGTATATGATTAGGAACCCTGTTCATAGCACAAAGTTAGTACCTTGCATTCAGAGGTCCTTTAGATCATGCACAGACCTGTTTCTGTATGCTACAAAGTGCATGCAACTACCTCACAAGACAACTCCATTCATTTTCAAACATTTATAATAAAAACAGTATTAAACTGAATTTGGACACATCAGTAAAACAAATATTTAGGAACTACTACTGCTAAAGGAATGCTTTTTAAAATGCAGAACACACCCCAGTCTTTCAGAAAGAGATTTCACATTTTAACACCCATTAACACTACTCAAAGTTCTGTTTTGCTCCTTCTGTTAATAAAGGCTCAAATTATACACATGCACTGCTTGTGCAGAGCTATTTCTCATAACACTAAGCATTCTGATTCCATTTTCTTTCCCCTCAGCTCTAACAGTATTCGTCAGTTTACAGTCTCCTCAGCTTTTAACGGGACTTTCACTGCAAGAAAACAACCCAGAATGTCAGGGCAGAGGAGAGAAGTAAGCCCCTCTAGCTTTGTCCCCTCAAGGTTACTTGTAAAGAGCTGTCTCCATTTTACTCCTACATAGGTATTATTTGCAAATTATGCTGTTCCACATGGCTAGGTTGTAGCCTCAACAGAAAAGCGTTGTTACTTCAGCGGCAATTCACTGATCACAGCTACACAGTGCTACTATATAAATAACATGGTTGTTTTTCTGGAAAACAAAACTAAAGGGGTGAAAAGAAGCGGTAACAGAACTTTCCCTAAGGTATTATTCAACCATATAATGCTGCAAATCTACTAAACCTCATGTCAGTATACACGTTTGTTGCACTATATTGTATCAACAAGAACTCAAGGCTACCAGGCAGAAACTGAATGTAAGGTAGGTAACAGATAAATATTTTTTTTAAAAAGCATGTATTTACTTACAAGCATTTGTCACTGAAAAACTGTTGGAAGAGTCCAAGTGATCTACGTGATAGTTCAAATGGAAGGGCTTTTCTGTGGTGTTTTGGTTTGTGTTGTATAACTGCACAGCAAATCGAAATGCACTGTGCTCCTGAACAGTGTTCCTCATGAAAAGTCCACCTAGGATGGAAAAAAAAAAAAAGGGAAAAAGGTATTTCAGAATTAATTTTGAGGAGAAAGAGCGTCAGTAAGTCACATTTGCATACTACACATCTGAGGAAAGAACGAACAGGAGCAGGCTGAGCCTGAGCACATCATTCTGACAGAGTGCGTACATGAAATACATACTCCAAGTCCAAAGTTGGGCTTTTAAAGCCACACATCACATCCCTCCAGGTGCCTCCTGAGGGACTGGGAGTCACTGGGAGCTGCAGGTGCACCTTGAAAACCAGGCCACTTACACAGGGATGCTCCTACACAGATTTAAAAGCCGAACTCGGGGAACTGTGCCTCCTGAATTATCCCCAGACTCCCCACAAAACGCCTCAGCGGAGTTTGTCGCTAAGGACGGGGCGGTGGGAGGCTTGGCGGGGTCTGGCGGGGAACGCGCCCGGCTGAGCGCTGCTCCGCGGGGAAGGCAGGGGGAAGACCCCAAGTTCCACTCGCACGCCCGCAGCCGCAGGGCTCGCTCAGCCCCAGCTCTCGGGCACGTCCTTACAGATTCACGCCCTTACTCTCTCCCGTTATTCGCTACACGGGATGCGCTGCCTCAGGGCGCGATCCCGCTGCCGCCCGGCACCGCTCCCGGCCGCCCGCCAGACCGGGCACCGTCTCCGCCGCTCCCTCACCACGCCGGGAAGGAGACGGAGCCCGGCTGGCTACCGGAGCCGCCCGGGCTCGCCCCCCGCCGCCCCCCTCCACGCAACTTCCCCCCGGCTGGCGGGGACGGAGCGGGCGGCCGTGCCGCGGCGGGCGCTTACCGATACTGATGGTGTTGGGGAACCCTGCCAGAGCCTCCCCCAGCAGCCCCGCCAGCAGCAGCAGGAGGGTCCGGGGCGCGCTCTGCCCCATTTTCTTCAGCCCCTGCGTTCAGCCCCTACAACGAAACTGGCGGCGCAGGCATGGGCGCAACGGGAGACTCGGAGTAGTGTCAATGGTGGTGGCGATGCTGGCGGAGGTAGTGGGGAGGATGGTCCCCCTCCTTTCTTCCCTGCTGCTTCTTCGTCTTCTTTTTTCTTTTTTTTTTTCCCCTCTCCAAATCCCTCTCCTCTTGTCTTCACCCCAGCCTGGGAGGGCTCATTGGCTGCGAGGTTGCCTTTCTCCCCCCGTCTCCAGCAGCCCCCCCCAGCGCAGGGACTTCCCCCAAAGATGGTGGGTAGCGGAGCCGGCGAGGCTGCTCCGCCCGGGCCGGGAGGGGG